>JAQFZQ010000511.1:0-31675 GCA_034696005.1 Glomeris marginata | reverse complement strand
TGTACGCAATTACCGAGCAATCGGCGATTGCGCACCTCGACCGGTTAAAGCTCACAATCGCCGATTGCTCACTTCAGTCGCAACATATGTACAGAAATGACCACAAGACCACAAGATTTGAAAGAGTGCATCCGTGCTGCATGTACCGCGATTACACCGGACACAATGGCATCTGTAAGACACTCTGTTGTGGACCGTGCTCATTTATGTTTAGGTGCAGGACATTTCCTTTAGTTTCTCACATGTGGTATGACACCCAGTGTGCATGCCAGTGTATTATTTGCAGTTAGCAGTGCTGCATGCATGGCTTTTCGTTAATAAAAGGCCATTCCTATCCATTTGAGGAATTGTGTTTGCTGAACAGTGGTGGTGCGCTTACCTGCATGGCAACCTAGGTTTTACAGTGATATCAACATTGGGGGACAGCAGGATTTTGAATCTGTTCTCGGCAATACCGATGGCAACATTTTACTAATTTACACTATGCATCCAGCTCGAAAGCTGTCCGATGTAGAACAGATGTCCCCCTGACACGCTATATACAGACCCACAGTTATTACTTTTATTTTATGTCACTTGTTTTTCAGATTATTAAAAAAGACCAGACTTTTGCATCACCCTGTACAGTATAAGTAGTATTTATTTTCATTGAAGCTGTTCTGACAATTTGAACAGGGGCCGCAGTGCAGGCACTCATTTGTTAAAGACAATACATTGTAAAATAATAATAGATGAAGCTGTTACACATTTGAAGGCGTGGTTGAACACTTTTTCGAAGAATTTACCAAGATAAATAATACACTTTAGTACGCTCCCTGTTTTACGGCCGTTAGCCACCCCCCCTCAAGCATTCACTTCAACTGAATGCAAAATGGCTGCCATTTTATCTCGTTTGTTGTTTTGCGATATCTTGACTCTACATACGATAAGGGGGACCTAATTGGCTCTCATAGGCCCCTAAATTCGTGCACTGACTTGTCAATCGGTCCAAGGAAATTGTTTATGTAATCCCTTTGCGTTACAAGCAAGGTATGCATATACGTAGTTAATAACTTTGACTGACCAATAACTCAATATAACAGGATTAAGCACTAATAACCATTTAGCATGGAAATAGTTTGTCACATCCTTATTGGGTGAGACCTCTTTCCCCAATCAAAGGCTTGACAACATTGCATCCATTGTATCGGTACCGCGGTACATATCAATATAGGAAACATGTTGTAAAAATACCATCCCCCTCCTATAAAAGAAAGCTGTTCTTGGTGAAATCTAGATGGGATTACAAGGGGGATCAATCAAAAGTAACAAAGTGGTCTGATTTACACTTAGGCACAGCATGTATATGTTAAGAAGTTTGACTGTTGGCGGTGATCTTTATGCGGATTAAAGTATTCTGCTCGGCCACCCACATCTTTTTGCTAAATATAAATACAGGAGAAGCTTGACTTTTGTTAGAAATGCCAATCCGGAGCTTTTGGAGAAGTTAATCCTGTAATTTCGCGCGTGCGCACTTGGCTTCTTGAGGGGGATTGCAGTGGGTCTTTGAGCAAAAGAAGGGCGCGTGCTGCTAGGCCAATAAGGCAATCAATCCGGGGGAAAAATTTTGGTTTTGAGCTGAATTTTCGAAGGGTGAAATCCGTTTCTCGGTTGGGAGCCACTTAGTTGCCAGATTGGCTTCGAACAACTCCTCTCGCTTTTCTAATCATGCCGATAAGATAGAATAGCCGTTCTTGTTTGCCAAGACGTGAGCTGAAGGTTGGATGGATTTTCCTTTCTGGCGCCATCTTGCATGCTCAAGCTGGCTGAAGGGCGAAAAAACCAGTAGTCGTTGTGAGACATTACCATTTAAAAGAGTAATGCGCCAATCTACCTGCTCCGAAATAGATAAATGTGTTCCCACGGATTTACGAAACTTTAACTGGGCCTAATCGTCGTCCCAGCATGACAGTGGCCTAATCGTAAAAATGGAAAGTGAAGCTGTTTTTTTACCCCCATTCTTCTGTAGAACAACCTGTTCACTCGCCAACTACTTTTTCCTTGTTTCTGTCAAATATTTGTTTAAACTACAATGAACGGTGTAGTACGTGCAAATGCTGTACCCTCAACAATTATTCACAGCATACATTTTTATTGACAACATATGTTGTTACAATTAAGTTTAGGGTAATTTAACTGCTTTTATAATGATTACTATGACATTATTATATTGTAATCTGAATTAGGTAGACTATTTATTTCATGCATGTCGTGTTTGGTTTAGCTGTAAACTCATTTTATGGGCTATTTTATGGTTCCTTAAGTTTGAAACTAACAAAATGTTTCTGTAATTGACAAGAAACAATTATTTAACGTTTTTCTCGATCGTTTATTTTTGTCATTTATACGTTATTCTGGCTAATTGCACGAAACTATTATACTGCTGATTGCTCATGCTGAACGACTGCTTACTTTGCAAACCTCTTCTCCCATTCGGATTTCTCAATTTTTCAATAATTGAAAAAATATGAAGCACATAATGAAGAAACTTTATAGGTAATTTTGATGATACAAATGCAATGTTTTATGCAACATGGCTGTTATCATGCAAGTTTCCAAAATGCGTTTCTCATGCATGATATACAATTTGGCGCCCCAATAAGTTTTGTATATATTGATTATTGTGAAGTTTAATTGCTCTTTCATGGTCATCATTTAAAGCAAACCAGAATGTATACACGCGAAATAGAATTCAATACATACAACACACCTTTAGTACAATTTAAATAATGTAAGCTGTTTTTGAGGAATTCCCCATTAAGGGATCATTCATAAAAGACGTCTATACTATATACAAAAATCGACTTATTTACTCCCATTTACTCCTTATATGGCTTCTCAAAAATGCAAATATTTCTGTATTGACCTACTGCATGCATGTAAAATAAGTCTGCCAGTCGAGCTTGTATGTACGTATACTGATGTATTTTTATTCCAAGTAGTGCCTGACTGCATGCCTTGCACAATTTGGTACAATTCTGTATAATAATTATAATAAAAATAATAATTTAATTTGGAACATGTCAATTCGTATCATGTATAATATATCTTATCGATGCAATTAAAGAGATTGCGAATAACTAGTATATTGATGGCATTGTATAAAAGGATTACAATTTGGAAGAGCTTTTTGTAATAAAGATTTCAATTAGACAAATTTGCAATTTTTCATTGCTCTTTGCTGTCAGCGATTCATTAAAAGAAATGTTGTAATTAGGATATCAGCAGTTATCGTTTTAAAGATAAAGAAACCGGTTTTGGTAGGTCTTCTTTTAAGCTCGTTATTTGTTAGTGTTCATTGGGGCGCAGTGAATAGGCATTTTTTCCTTTGTTATCCGAAATCGTTATAATTGTTGCGTGTCACAGTCCATTAGTCCATCATTGCAAGCCACCACAAGTCGGCAAAAATTTGGCTTATTGTGTTGTTTTTTTTTTCTCCCCACTCTTCCCGCTATATATTGTGTATCTTATTAGGTAATGATGCACTGCGCTATTTGTCTGCTGACGTTTTTTGACCGTATAGGTGGCGCTGCGTGAATCATTCCTCTCGTTTATTGGAAGCCGGTGCATGGCTGCAGGCGACGCTAATTTGGCAGAAAACTCGAGACAGATATCTTATTATCGGCAATGAACCCTATTATGAGAGCAGTTAAAGGCCATCAAAGTAGATTACTTTTTTCTTCTATGGCAAGCCGGCATACAGCCGGCTTTCCATAGAAGATAACATGGCGGAAGTTCAGGCAAAATTTGCCCCAGCCCAAAGAATTCCTCCAACGTTAATTGTCTCGATAAGAATTGAAGGCTTTTCTTTGCAAACGAAAATAGTTACACTAAATAGGCGTTGCATTTTCTTTGTATTTGTCCTGTTTGTATAGGCCGTCAATAGAGAGTTGGTTTTTGTTGAATTTTTTATTGAGTTCTGGCGCACCTTCACCGCAACTATAAGCGTCGTAGTGTAATTAATTACCACATATCTCAATGGATAAAGCTGCTCCTTCGCTGATAACATGTGGCATTTTCATTTGAAATGAGCCCAATTAGCGAGTTTATTGAACGATCTTTGCATAACTTACACTCCACTAGACCTGCCATGCAATAACACCAATTATCCCAAATTATCGATCTGATATGCAGCTATAGCAATAATATGCGTAATACAATTTCCAAGTTTGCAATTCGCATTGGTTTCTTTACATTACTTGCACTATGCCGAAAAATGCATAAAGAATTTATTGGAACTGATAAGTCGGCAAATTGCAAGAGCTGAACAGCATGCATTCAATTGATAGGTTTTGCAATGGCAATTCGAAAAATTTGCGCGATTATAATTAACTTTACCGGTTTAATTTTCCTTATCTTTTTCAGTCTGGTTTCTAAAGTTTGTCGAAATCCAGAAATCATACAAAAACATAAAACTTGGGGCTTTTTTTTTCTTCTTATTAGCCATGCATTGTTGCAGATAAATAAACTCGGATGCTATCAAATGGAATGTTATAAGTATTTGCTCGCATGTATGTGTGACCTTGGTGTGACATATCAATTATTGTTGCCATATATTTGCTCATACATTTACGAGTATGTTGAAATTCTATGTATAAACCTCATTGGTTAAATTTGGTGTCGCACGATAGCCAATGTATGACGCATCCTAATTATGTAGACAAAGTTTTATTTGTATTGAGGCAGAATTGCAGAGTTCTGCATGCTCTGCCAAGCATGAATGACATGATTGTCTGTTTCATTGCTCTTCCAAAAATGTCATAGGCCTTCCTGCATATAAAAGGTAAAATCTTCACTGTAACTTTGATATAAATGAGGTGTGCGCTTCAAAAATTATAAATTATTATTAATGTAATATTGAAATTAAGAGTTAATCGCTACAACTTTCAATTTGAATTCATGTTGGTAGTGAAATAATATTTAATATGACGTTCAAGGTCAAGTGACGTTTTCAATTAATGAGGTGAACTTGCTAATATTCCAGAAGATATGATATATTTAGTGCATATTTGTGTGTCTGATATAACTTTTCATTTTTGTTCATGTGCAGCAGTTTGAAATCATTCGACAATGAAATAATTTGAGCTCGTTTGAAATTAAGAAATGAGCAAATTGTTTTCTCTTCCAGGCACTGTAATATTTATTGGTGGATGCAAAGCAATATTTTCAGGTTTCTGTTGTACAAGTTACTGCAATTAACTAAAATATATGATCCCCATAAATTAACACGAAATGTTGATTATCATAATCCGAACAAATGAAACTCGTTAATTGTGATTATTTATTGAAGCAATAAAAGTAAATTTATTTCGCATTCTTTACTGTCCTTTCAAAGAAAGATTGAGCAATAGGACGGTGCCTATTTGACGTTTTGAAGGGGTGCACGGTTGCAGTTTGATGCAGTCGTCATTGCACGTCATAGCCTGCGCATGCACCTGAAGCCGGACACCCCTTCAAGACATCAAATAGGAACCATCCTAGCATAATCTTTCTTTGAAAGGACAGTGAATTTATATACTAAATGCGGATTCACCTTCAGTGAGAAAAAGGTAGGGGCACTGCGAATTAATTTGCAGGTCGTGTAAATAAATTAATCTCCTAAAAATAAATGAAAGGATGTGAATTATTCCTGGAATAAATTGTACAATGTAGAAAATAGTTTTTTTTAACCTTTTTTAATGAATTTGCTGCATCTGTTAGTTCTTATTCTAATGTTATCTGCTGTAATAATTTACTACCCTAAAAACACTAAATATTCATAGGTTTATAGCAATTGCACAATATTGCGCAACATTACATATGATGTGTTTAATTAACCAAGGATAGATGTTGCAATGTTATGCAATCAAAGCTCGTTTCTTGTATGCAAATTATCTGACCTAGTACATCATGATTTTCATTATTTGTGGAATAGTATAAGATTACTTTTATTTCCAAACATAATTTCTATTGGTTGTTTGTAGTATATTAAAAAAGCGTTACCAGTTTTATTTCAGAGAACTATAATGCATAAATGGGGTGCACTTATGGAAGTTTTATAATAATATATGCACTGAGCTAAGTAAGTTGAAGTGGAAGTGAAGGTCCCTGGCCTTTCAGTGGTGAATGCACCTCGGGCGGCGTTGATTGGCTGCATACTTTGTAACAAAAATGGTGGACGTGGGCGCGCTATTTTCTTGGGCGGATCCCTCCGCCGCCACTGTTTACTGTCATGGAGTGACGTCTTCATACGACACTTAGCACAACACAATAGCTCATAATAAAATTTGACAGGCCAAGGTGCCGATATTTTCTTGGCCTGTTCGGTATGGCGATAAGAGCCATCATGGCTGACGTATACCCATCCACCATTTTCCTTTGTCATAGTTAAATGACTTCATAGCTAACTATTCAACTGCTAAAAGTATCAGTTGCAAAAATAACTTAATTAGTAAACCTTCATATGTATTATTAACATATTAAAGTGTTGAAAGTTATTTTACTTAGAAAAACATTTGTACTTATAAATATTTAAAATTATGTCAATAATTGATTAATTGAACTGCCAACTCATTTAGCTCATTTATAAAACAAAGCAAGGTTTTTAATATATGTAAGCTATTATATGTATTGTATTAATCTTATTGAAGTCTATGAGCATTGCATAACTTTTAATTAGAAATTTCACATGAAATGAATAATTCTTTTTGATTTCAGAAAGCGAAGAAAGGACGTGTATAATGCTGTGCTGGCGGATAATTTTCTTCTCAAGGTAGGAATTGCATATATCAACGATAAAAACGTAAACTGGAGGTCATTATGCAGAAATAAGAGATAACACGTTGGTTACTTATTCGTGCGTTCACCTGAAATTATTTCAACCGCGATTGTGCACCCGTTTCTCAATTACTGATTGATTTAATTGTCGGCGGCAAGTGCTTTTCCTTCATTACTGCCTTCCCACATTAATTATCAGGCTCCATATTTGATTGCGTGTCTATAATTAACCGAAACATTTCCAACTTGAACAGTCATTAATTGTCGATAAGGGAGAAGCAAACAAAAAAACACTATATACAGAAAACAGGAAAACGGCGTGATCAATTAGTGCTTTCAGCTCATGCAGTAGCCTACATGCTGCAGCATGGCTTGAACTTGTGCAATTCTTGTTTTTCACAAAGCCCATTAAAAAAATGCAGCTCATTTCTGTTGGAACTCACAGAAATATTACCGAATACCTCTTATTTACCAGATATACCTCGATAAATAGCGTCGTCTTTGTGGTAGATTTTTTACTGTTTGATCCGTTATAGTAGTTCAAACATTTTTTGTGCCAAATTTGAGCTTCCATTCTTTTATACAAAGATGTTGAGACAACTTCGCCATTCTTTTCTGCATGAATTTATCTGTACACGCAAATCGTTGTTAATTCAACAGAATAACTTAATGTAGAGGCCATCAGGTGTTTTTAATGTGTACCACCTTGCACTAGAATGATAAACTCATACAGCATTCTTTTTATCAAAAGTCTAGCAATTTTGAAAATTGAAAATTAGAGATAGTATAAATTAGTACAGTAATATAATGATTGTAATTATGTAAAATATGCATTTAATTATGCACAACATTTAAGGGCAATCCTCCTTTTTCCGACTTTCTTCCATCTTAATGACCATGTAATTTATTGAAGCTCCCTAAAAGAAATTTCCAACTCGCATTAATATTTTGTAATTTGATTTATAATGTTTTACCGATTCTTACCGATTTCATTGGTCCAAGTGATAAATGGCTGAATTGCGTGGTGCGTTTCCGGATTTGTGGTCACCAAGCGCACCACCTCCTCCTGCACCTTCTGTGTGACATCTGATAGGAAACATAATTCCTGTATTGATTATCTGAAAATTGGAGTCGATTAATACCTTCTTTTGGTCGTTGCAATAATGAATTCCGATTATCTCAATTCTGGCAGGGTGGGAGATGAGAATGAGTCATTTCTACTGCATATAAAACGATGGGCTTCGCTTAAACCGGATGTTAGATATCAATTGTGAAAGGGCACGTTTGCTGCTAGACCATGTATACCCCTCCTTCCCTTCACCTGCAATGATGTCTAGGCGAACATAATATGTAATCTCGACTTTCTCCCTCGGTTTATTCGCACTGCGGGCGTGAGATGTATTAACTTGATCAGATATGCTGCGATCACCATGATGCATTTCAAAAGACCCCCCAACTCTTCAGCAACACTCCACCACCCCTCCCCGCTCTTTATCCCAAGCGTGGGTAATGATGTTGTCAAAATCATCTCGCAGCTAAGATGGCTCTAAATGGCTGAAAGATTCTGCTGCCACTTTTATGGCATCTTTTTCCACTTGGTTTCGAAATAACAAGACGCTGCAGAATTGCCAGTAAGCAAATGAGCTAGCACCTCCATTCTACACACTGAACACACGCCCTCCGATTTTCATTACGTTTTTCCCGTTTTATGGGATTAGTTTTCCAAGTCATTCACGGAATGTGCGGTGTAGGCCCCACTCCAAATCTCCTCCTCCTCCCCCCACTTTCTCCGGGGGTTCATTGATCCGACGAATTCCGGTATTGATTTTTGATCATAATAATGTCAGTGTCACCCATTGGAACATTAACGATCATAGAGTATTATCTTAATGGGAAATTAATTCAAATATTCTCCCGTTTGCTTTATCCCCCAGTACTTTATTTAATAATGTTCGAATTTGAAAGGGCCGATTCCAACCTGCCAATTACTGGTATTTTGACACTGATGGACAGCAATGTAAGCCCTGTTCGTGTAGGGGCTGTTTCATAAGCACGTTGGGTTTTCTACATTTGTTATAACTTGCAAGCTGAAACAAAGTGGATGAACATGCCCTGTGATAGCTATCTGGCACCGATTGTTGTGCATATACAGGGCGAGTCAGCTAACTGTTGTGTTGTTGGTATATCTCAAATGAATGCAAATATCAAAAAAACTAGCATGCAAACATGCTAATATGCACTTTGAAGACTTTGGAACACACAATGAGGGTGTTCGAAAATGCAGAATTTGTAACTTGCAAGATGGGCAGGTAGTATAAATTCGGGAAATGATGTGTACATCTAGTCGCATCTAGCTGGTTCGGAAGGTGAACAAGATTGAAAAATCGCAGTTTGCCTAAAAGTTGCCAGCACTGTGACGCTTCAAATTGTTCTGTAATATTATAAATTTCTGTACTTATTAAGCTTACATTTCCAGATATTATGTTACATGTTATAAAAAAAATTGCAAAAGTGAAGTGCATTAATTTGGAATATTTTGTATTGCCAATTATATTTTTATTCTTGGAAAAATGAAGTTCATTGTAAATTCTGTAAAAGGAGGTTAAATTCTAAACTCATTCTACTGTTTGCTACATGTCACACGTTTTGGTGGCGGCCTCCAGCGACAACCGCTGACACTAAACATTTTTTGTTCGCCTAGTACCGCGTTGCTTCGATAGATGGCGTTGCACTACACGCTCATGCTGAAATATGCCAAATGGGATTATTCAAAAATTATGTGATTTATCCCAAGACTTCATCCATTGAAATGTTGGAGTTAGAAAGCAATCGATTTTTAACTAATGCATTATTTTCTTTTTACATGCATTAAATCAGCATTTAATAGTATAGCTTTTTCAGAGGTTTTCCACTAAATCCGGTTTTTGTCACGTAGCGAATATATTTATTTCATGGGAAAAACGGCGACTTAAATCTGTTTTGGTCTGATAAGCTAATTTCCGACCATTATAAAATCAATGATCAATGTGACTGAAGGTTTTTGTCCGTTTTCTTTAATACTCCCTCTATTGGGCCCGACACTCTAATCGCAATTGGTGATCAGGTTCACTATATTTCCCACACATATTATGCTGTTTCTTTTGGGTCAGATTTTAAATGTGCTTGAGCTGGGACAGTTTCAGTTGTTTTTGTCGAATTTGTCCAGATAAGGATACAAAATAATTTAATGAACGTGAATTAGCATACTGGAATTGCCATGTGTGTACATGCACATGTCTAGCTGATTAAGAAAATTAAATTTATGCCCATGAAATTACTTCGTATTTGATCGTTTGCCAACAATTAATGACCTAGAACTGATTGGTTTCATTTATACTTTTTCGTTCTAAAAAACAAATTGTGCAACAATTTACTCGCCCTGGTTCATAATTTCTGCTCAATTTGGAAAATGCATTGGCGATTGAATTGCACGACTTGTATGTATACCGTAAATCTTCTTCTTGTAGAAGCCCGGGCTTCTATTCAAAACAAGCCGAGGCTTGTATTGGAAACCGGTTTTTAATCATTGACCGGGCTTTAATTGGAGACCGGCTTCTGTTAGAAGATATACGGTATTTAACTTCTGTACATACATTAGAGTCGGGGCCTAGAACTGTGCAAATAAAATACAAGCGCATTGCAAAAGTTTAGAAACACAACGAAACGTGCATGTCTACCGGAAATTATTTCTCAGCTCCCTCATTCATTAGGGAAATAGTAAAACAATAGTTTGAATCTGTGGAATGTGTACCCTTCCATATTATGCAGCCGAAGTCATTTTAATGTCTATTGCGAATACACAGTGTTGCATTAAAGAGCGACCTACTGTTTCAGAAGTTTAGAAATGCTGAATTTCTGTTTCCCAAGTTTATAAACGCAACAACAACTTAAATAAAATATTGTACGCCCATGAAGTAATCTCCAATAAAGAACGTGTAACATTTATATTTCGTTGGGTAACCCTGTGTGACCTGATTATGGCTCTCACATGTGCAGGGACATCATCAATGTTGATAGGTTATAGTTTTGCTAACCGGTTTTTCATTACACGCCAAACATTTTCGATAGTATTTAAGTCCGGCGAAATTGCAGGCCAGTCAAGAACTGTCATGCTTTGCTTCGATCTGAAACCGCAATTTAACTGACTTTGCGCCGCATGACATGACGCATTGTCTTACTGAAAAATAAAAGTTTGGTCATCTGGAAGATTTTCAGGTGTAGGAACGAGGAACGTCTCCAACATATCTTCACATACCTGTCCATTTACACTATGCTTGAGAATGCAAATAGTTTCACGTCCCATTGCAGCCACACATCCCCATATCATGACTTTTTGGGGAATTTCTCAGCACTTTTAAGACCCTCTGAGCGATAATCCTACCCTCTATACAGCGATCGACCTGTGGTCCCTGATCACTAAAGGTGAGTGGTTTTAACCAGAGCTGGGCATACACATTTGATGTTGAAAAACATTTTTACCTGCTCAATTGGCTTTAGAGCCCTTTCACCGCGTGCACATTCTACTTTCGGTCTACATGTTCGCTTCCTGCTCATACTGATATTTTCCTTTTCTGCAACACGTTTTAAGCACTTTGAAATGGCAGAATTACTCCTTCCCACCTCAGCAGCTATAGCTGCTGTGGAAAAGCTGCAGATGTCATATAATTATGACATCTACAGTTTTTCCACACCGCTGTTATCTCAACAATCCTAGTTCTCGCCTGTACAGTAGGCCCCATTCCTGTACCAATTTACATACGTGTGACGGTCTGGAAATTAATGCCCCTTGCAAGAATTAATATCATGCTCTGTTTTTATAGTTTTGTGCTAGGAAATGCATGTTTCTAAACTAGTGTAACAGAAACTTCAGGTTTCTAAACAATTGCAACAATAGCCTTCCTTTCAACATCACATTTCTTATTAATTCACATTACACGTTAAAATTGACTTTGGCTGCATAGTATGAAAGGGTACATTCCACAGATTCAAACTGTTGCTTTACAATTTCCCTAATCAATCAAGGGGTTCAGAAATGATTTCAGATAAACGTGCATGAGTCCATGTGAGTGTGTTTTTAACTTTTGCAATGCACTTGTAATTAATCCTATAATTGGAATAAATTGGACTGAGATAATCTTCAATAGACCTTATGCAGCATCGTGTGTTGTAGCGGAAATCTACAGCGGTATCAGGTTTAAGCCCATGGGTCGTTGGTAGTTTGTTGGTAGTTCCAGTGGCATACATTTTACCACCAGTGTAGGCAAAAAGGTTAGAAAGCAGCTACCGCTCTCGACTATCGCTCTCGACTACTGCTCCCACTTCCGGACATGCGCAGTTATATACAGATTAGCAATGATCTTGAAGTAATTTAGAATAGGATTCTGAATTCGACTAATAATATCTTCACACTGGGATTATACTTGAATGTGGCAGGCAGGCCGTCTGACCACTCGTTTCTGTGTTAAATTCCTAGCCAGATTTTTAATGTTTTATTGGTTAATGAGCTGTCTATTTACAGCTTAATTCCATTGCGTCAGTTTTGACATCCTAATGCAGTACCTATATTACCTGTGAAAATGAATGTTCTGAGTTAGCCAACATCATCCTGTTGATTGGAACATTATCCTATACTAATTCCCAGCTTAAGTTTGGACCTCTTGGGCGGTGCATTCACTTTTGCTGCAACCAATGGTGATAAGTAGTAACATCCACTGTGTAGTAACCATCTGGTGTTAAGAACATTTGGGCAACGAAAATGTTAGCAGTCGGGCGGATGGTTCTTATTGTTTGCAGCAAAGCGCATGCTCTGCACAAGATGTCCAAACTTAAGCCGGGAAATAGTATAATGTTATTCTACAATTTAAACAGCACTCAAATTTCCCATTGTTCAAAATCTGTTTCGGCAATATGTGTAATTCCATTCTCAGCTCAAGTTGAGGCTATTTCCTGATTGGCTGTTGCCATCTTGCAATGCTTGCTTACATCACAGTAACCCTCACCAAAGAAAGTATTACTTCGTTCAAATGAAACATTTTTTTATTTGGAGGATTTAAAACGTACAGAAGTATTTTTGGGGCACTTAATTAAAGCAATATGTATAAGAAAGTTCCCTGTACAAGGGTTCGTCTTACATTTGATTGTATATTTATGTATTATAAAAAATTGTGAGAACTTACTGTCCTTTCAAAGAAAGAGTGAGCTAGGACGGTGCCTATTTGATGTTTTGAAGGGGTGCATGGCTGCAGGTGTTCAATCTATAGCTTCGAGAATGACTATAAATTGTTTTCGCAAATATCATTCGTTTAAAAAATGTATTCAAAATTACGGTTCAGGAAAATGCACGTCCCTGCAGACATGAGTGCATGGGTATATGCAAAACCATAAAACAGACTACAATAGCCTGACAATAGCTTGGAGTAATATCGTACGTGTGGGGTCTGTTTCCATGCGTTCCATTTATCCCCGTTATCCCATTCATTTTTGCTATTTAGTTTGAACACACCTAATGCAAATAAATAATGCAACCCATAAGTTTTGTGCAATTGCATGGGGATCGAAGGATGAGCCGATTTAAGACCCGCCCTGTGCTTTCATTTTGCTCCCAATGTATGTAAGCCATAGACAGAAGTGACATAAATATCTTCTTCATGTTATTATTTGTCTGTGCAAAAGATAGTTTTGACGAAGTTGACGTCATTTTTTGATAAACTGCGACAGTGTCAAGTTGCAGCTCGGTGCATAAATGTAAATATGTGGAGGCATTTACAAGATAAGGCAATTTATGTAAAGCTTTGAAAGTGAACACTGTAAATTCGTATGGGAAAAACGTTTTTCTACTAGAAGAATTTGGAAAGTGCTGTTTGGTGGCCATGTTGCCTCGTTGCCCAATTGGGTGGAAAAGTCGCGGAAAAGCGAGTTGGCTGCAATTTGTTTATGGTCTCAGTCTAAACATCTCCGGTAGAGGCTATGCAACTGACGAAGGCCTGTACACACTCTCAGGGTGGGCTAGCTGCCCCCTCTAATACTTTAAGGCCGTGCGCTGATAACCTTTGGTATCCAGTAAGTGTTTTCCCATAAATTAACCACGGATCAGCCGGAAAGAAAAACCCAACAAAAGTGACGTCATCTTCCTGCGGACTGTTCCAAGTCATATCCAATTTGTCTCGTAACACAAATTGCAAATTTAGGATTTCCTTATTTTTTAATCGCCGAATTAAGTTTTATTAGGTAGCAGAAAAGTGTGAATTTTAAAATATTTTATTCATTGTAATTGACTGCAAATGAATCATTGCATATACATGATCGAGATTTCGTTCCACATCTTTGCCAATAGGCAATATTAATATTCGATAAATGCAATGCTCTGATTAACATTTTAATTCTATGCACGACTAAATTGTAGTTCTTTTTTATTTTGCATTTCACAAAATGAAAACCTGTCTAAGCTCGAATTCTCATTGTCAATAAGACATAATTAGTGACTATATATTGGACGACTTGATTCTTGAAGCAGTGTCTGAATCTGATGCTTATGTGCATGGGCACTCTGTTGCATTTTGGGTATTATATTTGTGAAAGTAACGTTGATGGTCTCTTTCTCTCTTTGCTCATTGAAACTTTCCACATGGCCGGATCTCGCCGAGTAACTTTATCAACTGTTTGGGAGATGCGAAAGCTCTTTTCGTACGTCCACTATTCTGTATACATAGATATATCATCCCTATATATCCGATACCTGTGTACATAATTCATTATTATCGAATACCGTATTAATCCACCCCAAAAAATATGTATTTTCCATGACCTTGTTGTTGACCTTCAATGATGTTTGTTTATGAAAACTCCTAATTGTCTAAAACGGAGCAGAACCCACTCGTTCCATTGACATTTGCCATTTCCAATTTATCTTTTGTTTATTAACATCATATTTCCAACGTGGGAGATGAGAAAACTGAAATGTATGAAACCTGTTGTTTGGCAGGAAAGCAAATTGTTTTCCGATGATGAGAGATACATATGTGGATGCTGAACTTCATTTGGCCGCCATTACGCAAGTCAACTCACATTTATAAAGTTCATTATTGTTATGGAGTGAATATGGCACACCTGTTATTCTACGAAGGGGCGTTATTTGATTAATCGGGGACATTGTGGACATTTGTCTATACTTGTAACTTTATCCGAGGGTGATTCAATTCCCAGTAGATCAATTAGGCGGCGTTGCTTTGAATTTTTTGGAGGAAGGATGATGGCACGAAGTATATGATCTATACTCCATCTTGCACATGTCGACAATGAATGATAACTCATTTAGGCGGTCCAAATCAAACAATCATTAGCGTCATAATGCAAACAGCCTATCTCCATACTAGGCCGTGTTGTCATCATGCGTGTCTATAGGCACAGAGGTTGGTTCTTTGTTTGCCCAACTTTCTCACTTTACACAATTAGTGCATGGGTGCATGCTTGCCATATATCGTTATAGGCGTACATGCATGAACAGCTGGACGAAAACGTAATGATTGCCCCATTGCCACACCCTTGTGCATACGAGATCTTGGCGGCCATATTGCACACCATCTATTGAAGTATCCGCCAATATTCAACCGATCACTGATTTCTGTATATAATACAATGTAAGTGAGTACTATTGTATGCTTCATGAATTTGCAGAAACATGCAATGAACATTTCCTATATCAGCTGCATGCATGTGCATGGTAAAACTTAAATTGGCAGGCAACTGAGTTCATGATTCGACTGCTTCTCTTGTATTATGGCATGCAGATTGAATCGTTTAGAGTAAGCCAGGAGTCCCGTTTACCTTATAATAAATTTTCAATTGTCAACTATTTTCCAAAACCTTAAATATGGCCCAGGTGCATCAAGCATTATGTGGGATTTGGCAACTTACGAACGTTGAAAAAGGTTTCTCCAAAATCTAACATTGCATGACAGTCAATTATGTATTGCTGTACGGCTAACATATAGGCAACTTTGTTTTTCCCAGCTGGAGTGCACTCAAAACTCGTTCGTTTCACCAGATCCTGCATATTTAAACATATTTGGGTACCACTGCTATTCATTCATATTAAGTTACGATGACAATGAGGCCATTTCCATAACAGACTTTCCTGTAGGAATGTGATGTAACCATTAGCAACAGTAGTTGTGACGTCACACAATGTCCAGCTTGCACCCCACCCAATCTTGCATGCTGGACAGGCGCGTCAGTCACCCGACATTTTGGTGCTGTTGCTGCCTGCAGCCAATGAGTGGGAACGGATTCAATCGAAAGTTTTCCATTCTGGAACGAAAACGGTACTCGGTGGCAATCACACCACGTCATCATACGACGTCATCACATGATGCGTTAACCAATCGGCTCATTGCGTCAACAGCACCATGCACGGTGGACGCATTGATAGCAGCGCCACCACACGGATTTCTCCAGGAACCTTGCCAAAAAACTTATGAATACACAACAGAGCAACAGTAGAATGAACAATGTTTTACCAAGTCGCCATTAAGATTTTGACATGGCATACGCTTATGTTTTTTCTGCCTCATTATCTGACATATGCAAGCAAATATTCTTTTCTGTTATTACTTAACGTTCACAATTTGTTGCTCACATGAAATTACTTTAACATATTCCTTACCTGCTATGCACGCTAAGCTATCGTCAATTGCCGGAGACGCTGAAATACAATACTGTATTTTAAAAGAAATACAGTATTATTTTTGGCTTATACAGATACTTTTAATTTTATTATACTCTGTATCAAATCGCTTATCTACATATTCTTGGACTAGGTAAATTCAGTATTTTCTTCTAGTGGCATCTTTTCGGAATCATTGTTGAAATGTTTGGCCTTTTTACTGCACCATCACAGTATGCTCTTGGACCACGTTAAAAACCTGTACAATGTACTGTTCCTCCCCTATCTTCAGTAAATATTGGCTAGGTAGGATGTACGTGGGTTTGTCAATGGCGCAAATGTACAGGGCGAAGTTGTGTTGAGAGGTATTGTTTTTCATGGCAAACTTTGTGGACAGATGCACAAACGCGTTGGGGCCCTTTTAGCGCAATAAGTAAAATCTGCAATGTCATTCAAAGGCAGACTAAGTTTAGATGGGAAATGTTAATTACCTACGAAATATGATCTGCAAGTTGTTTTTTGTTAACACTGCACTCTTCTGCAAAGCAAATATGCAATATCGTCAAATTATATATATGTGCTGCATTTCGAGAAGTCCTGTGCACTCTTTGATCTAATAAAACACATTCCATATGAGAGAAATCACGTATTTATTTAGAATGTTACAAATTTACCTAACCACAGCCAATTTACAGATCAATGGGACAACTGGATGACAGGCAGGGAAGCTGCACAAGAATGTAGTTGGGCAATCCAGTTCAGCAAACTTTCTAAATAAATACACGATTTGCCTCATATAATGTGCATTATTAGGCTGATTTGATGATGCTCTAGAACTTTCAAATAAGAATTGTCCATACTGTATAGTAAAATGGTTCCTGGTTGTGGGATAATAAATAACCTGCATCGTTTTGCAACCAATTTTGTATAAACTTTTGTGGTTGTGTTGCTCCAATTCCCATTAATATATTTTCTTTGGCTAAATTTACCATCAAAAGCTATATTTATGAATACGTATAATAAAGACCTTCTGTATAGTGATACTCCATCACCATGCGATGTCATTCATTGCCTGCACTGCATGTATAAAACTTATTTTGCTAGCCGAGTCATATTGCTGGCACCCTGTTTGGAGATTACCCACTTGATAATAAGGATTATAAATGTTAACTCAATTTAACTCATCACCTCCGATATGTGATATGTGTATGAAGAAAGACGAGGTTAATTTACTTTAGAACATATCCTCCCACCATCCTACTGTACTATATCATATCGAGATTTACTTTGCTGAGAAGTGTTCCCAGTCATGGGCACGTGTGTGATTGGTGGATCCATCTGTCACTCAGCCCATTTCGAACACCCGCAGGGGTGAATTTTGACGCTTTCCGAACCAATGTGTTGATCAACGTCATGGGTGAGATTTTTTTTTCTTAATATTTGTAATCCATTTACGGGGTTCAACGACGCATCTGATGGAGGGGTCAAGGTTTAAATAAGGTGGTCATCGATTTATATATGTGGAAGCAGACAAAAGAGTGTCTGTTTTGGAACCTCCTTGTGCCAATGATGATTCGCCAGTCGTCATATATACAAATTGCAAATCTGTTAACTTGGTCCAAGGCAAACAAAGTTGTTTTCTCGGAGTAAGATCGCCCACGTGGATCCGGTTGTAATTTATTCCGAATCATGCGCAGCTGTTCCAAAGAACCTTATATTATGAATAGACCGAACGAATAACAAACGTTGTCTTATTAGACAGAGTTGTACGTATACTGATACACATGATTCCTAGTAAACGTATATCGTCATCGTTTGGCAATAAACCTGTGTCGGGTTCGAATATAGTATAATATGCATCCTGGTCTAGAATTATATACACATGACATTTTGGCAACACACAAATAATATTTACACTTATCCTTAGAAATAGTTAAATATTTAAAACACAATGAAAAGAGACTTTGTGCTCGCCCTGTAGTGTTTAGCCTACCAAGCTCCCTCCTGGATATTTTGCTGTAGGTCCATATGCATGAAATTTTATATTTGCTGGTTAAACTATTTTTGAAGTTTACTATATGTATTTTTCATTGTACATATTAATTTTCTATTACTGTTACTTGTAAATTTAATACACTACCATTTACTTCCGATATACAAAACACGCTGAAAGTTCCAGTGATTAAAATGTTAAAGTTTACTTGAAACATGCATGCTAACAAATTAACATTGAAAAATTATAAGGGTTGTGTGATATATGAGTATAACTTCATATTAAGATGTATATCGGAAATAAATGACGTGAAATTAGTCAGAAATATTTACTTTGGACAGCTGTAAAAGTAAAGCTTAAAATATGTTTTTTTAATGTGCTGTAATCACATATTAAGGTTGACCATCCGGCCCCCTGGTTGCAAACGCTGCTAGCAGAAGCACAGTTTGGGAGCACCACAAAAATAGTACAATTAACCTACAACGCTCAAATTTATTAGTACAATGTAAGACTGTGTTCTGCAACTCATAATGCAACGGTTTCCAGTGTTCCTTTTTTAGATTTCCTGAAAACAATTAAAAATGTGCTTCTGCTAGTGGCGTTTGCCGCCAAGGGGCCGGATGGTCAACCTTAATTTGACTGGAGCTTAGCAGGCTCCACTCGAATGACAGTTTTCCGAGTTAATCCAAGTTAATTTATTTCGAGCTGTTATTGTAATATAAACACAGAAATTCATGGCTACGTATACCTATATGAGATGTACTGCTTCCCCAAATTGTACAAATTTTATATTTGCGTCCATAGCACATTTACTCTCTATACTATTACCAGAATGCTTTTATCTACTTAATTCATGCAATATGTATTCTAGTATATATTTAAACGGAATGTATAATAATGAACTTTGTGCAACGTTGTCTCGGCAACGTTTTGTCTTTTCCATCCGCAATTCAACATGCTACGTATCTCACTGATGCAAGGGGGGTGGGTGCTATACCGACACGTGCTGTTTGTTAATTAGTATATGCTGTTGTTGGGCATACTCGAGTCTTGAACCAACACTCGAATCAACAGCACGCGTCAGTGGCGCCTCTCGTTTCGGCCAAAAGAAATGCAAATGGTTGATATGGATAAATCGATATGAAATGCAATTAAATTGCAAATTAATGAAAGGGGGTTTGACAACAATATACTGGCATGAAAATGTAAATTATTTAATAAGTACGTATATCTTTTCTTGCAAGTCATTAATAATTTGATTAAATTTCTAGTTAAAAAGATTTCAGCCATTCTTTTTAATTTTTTATCTATCAACATCAATTTCAAGATGCAATGGCTACGTATTACTTTGTGGTTGTCCCTATAGTAATTATTCATCCTTGAGAAAGGAAATCAATACAGCTCCTACAATTTGGAGCTGATGAACCCATTGAAGAGCAACATGCGAAAAAAATCGTAATTACATCACCTTTTCTTTCGAGAACATGCCAATATTTTGCACACATGATTTCTGTGAGAATGACTTCACAATACTAACTTTTAGGCAGAATAACATTCGTGTCGTGTCACAAGAATCCATGCAATGCAACACCCTGTTTTTGATGGGTCACCATGCTCGGATTCCTTGCTGAGCATGAAGCTGTGGTTGCTGCGGTACAGAACTGTAGCTCTGAGTTTGTTGGTGGTGAAGTGTGTTTGCCACGGGTGTGTAAGTAGTACAAGAGCTTGTGCCATAGCCGAAAGTGTTCACATTGACGTTCATACTGTATGCGGATGGATAGGGTGATGTTGGGCATGGTTTGCCATCCCGGACAAGCACTGGCACTGCAACTCTACGAGGAGGTTGAAGCCCTGCACTCATCTCTAATGTCTTGTCTTGTCGTTGCCTTTTGCACTTATAACGACGATTTTGGAACCATATTTTTACCTGAAATGAAACAGAAATTTGATAATGGATTTTTTTGCTGCAAGTCCTCATCGTTTACAGCAAAACGCCGCAATTCGTTATAGCCCATTAATATTGACCAAATTTTAGGTCCCCAAGATTTGCTATAGCCAGGAATTTGTTATATCCAATTCGTTATATCCGCATCGTTAACATAGGAATTTACTATCTTTTTGCCGGGGAATGGTGTTTGATTCGTTACAAACGGGAATTCGTTAAATCCGAGATCATTATATCCGAGTTTCACTGTAACTTAAATAGACTTTATTGCATTTAAAATAACTTTAATAGACTTTACTGTATTTACTGTAATATCATTACGAAGTTCACAGCTATAAAAACATTCCCAAGTTCAGAAATTTGCTCCACTTTTGAAAGTCTTTTAAACAGTGCTAATTTCTGAATTTTACGACAGCTATATAATCATGTCATCACATTCACAGTATATTGCAAGAAGATGACATCAATTTGTCTCAACTGAAAGAGCGATACTGATCAAGCTCAGATTTCAGCACATACATATGCCATACTGTGAATTTGAGGATGTTATAACATAGATTGAGCTTTACCAACGGATGAATAACATTTGTGCAAATTCTGAACCGCTTTTGGCAAGCGTGGAAATTGTGAATAACATTTGGTGCATTATGAAAATACCTGTGTTGAGGTGAGTTTGAGCATCTGTGCTAGGTGTTCCCGCTCCGGAGCTGATAAATAACGTTGCTGTTTGAACCGACGTTCAAGTTCGTATACTTGGGCCTGGGAGAAGAGAACACGTGGTTTTCTTTTGGTCCTTGAGTGAGAAAGAGTTTGGGAAGATCCAGCATTGGTTGACGACGCTCCAGATGAGCTCACTGTAGATGTGGTTGTACTAATTTGGTTATTGTCGATTTTGCACTTGTCATCTACATCCGTCACACAGTTTCCTTGAACATCCTCTGAAACCGAAATTTATTAATCAATGTTAGATATTACATTCATTGTGCACTCTGAAGAATTTTTATTCGATGACCCACTAACAATTTTAAGTATGCACTCTTATTGTTTATGGTATATATTTTCTGGTTGCTTATATAGCAACGTTGAAATTTTCTACAATATATAGTAATCCTATTGCTAACGGGTCTTCTACACTAGCATAGTGCCTTAACCCGGGGGCTTTTCCCAACCTATTCCATATCTCGCAAGCAAGTGTGCTAACCCACAGCCTGTAGACCCATATGGGTTGCAAAACAAGCACCTCTAAGGTCCAAGGTTCGATACTGGGTCATGCATGTGCAAAGAGTTTTCTATAGTTATCCTGCCAGTTTGTGGTGGATTTTCTCCAGGTACTCTGGTTCCCCTATCTGCTAATTATCTAGAATTTCTACATATAGCATCATGGGGATTCACTGTGGGCTTTGAAATATGTTGCATTACAACCCAAACAACTAAAACCTGGGACACGTTACATTTTTACAGAATGCTCAACTTTAAACATTTTTGGAGAATTTTTGTGTGCAACTCATGAAAAAACAAAAATTTTATTGTGTTTAAACAGACATTTATGAGCACAATCCATTAACAAAAATGAACTTTGAACTTAAAATAAAAGGTGGGTGATTAGACGAAATAAAAGTAAATTACAATTAAATCGTTGGACAGTCCAAGTGACAAGAAAAACCTGGGACACTACTTTCAATATTTTGTTGCATCTCCTTTTGCAGAAATTACAGCTTGAATCTTGTCATGCATCTTGTCATGCATCTTGTCATGTATTAACGAGCTCTTGACACTGTGCTGGAGTTACTTTGTCCCAAATTTCTTTTATTTTCTCCTGTAAACCACTGACATTTGTCTGAGGATGCTTTCTGAGGTACTTTTTCATAATTCCCCATACATTTTCAATGGGTGACAAATCTGGACTGTTAGCAGGCCATTTCAAGTTCTTGATTCCATGCCGAGTAAGCCACGCAGTTGTTGTTTTGGCCCTATGAAGACTGGCACCGTCCTGCTGAAATATGCAAGTGGCAGGTTCAGTAAGCTTTGGAATTGAAGGTATTAGATTATCCTCCAGAATCTTCTGATATTTTAAAGCATTAACTGTTCCATCAGTTAGCTGAAGATTTCCAACACCACCTGCCGACATACAGCCCCAAACCATGACACTTGCAGGGAACTTTACGGAGCGCTTCATACAGTTGGGTAGAAAACCTTCATCCTTAGAACGCACAACACGATTGCTCCTGCTGCCAATGCACAAGGCAAACTTGGATTCGTCGCTAAAAATTACTGAATTACTTTGACTCTGTCCCAGGATTTAATTGTAATGTACTTTTATTTTGTCCAATCACCCCCTTTTATTTTAAGTTAAAAGTTCATTTTGGTTAATGCATTGTGCTCACAAATGTCTGTTAAAAACAATACAATTTTGTTTTTCCATGAATTGCACTCATGATTTCTTCACAAATGTTTAAAGTTGAGCATTCTGTAAAAATTTAACGGGTCCCAGGTTTTAGTTGTTTGGGTTGTATAAGTGTTGCGCCCAAACCCAGATATGGGTCTATGGACTTTAGGATAAAGACGCTTGCGTGCGATATTACCTAGGTAGTTGGTAATTAATAATTTGATGAAATATGTGGTCAGATATTTTTTGTTTGCTGGTTAAGTGAATTGTTTAGCGCACGAATGTCGATGCGTTGGCGCTCTGGCGTTGGTCGCGTCTTCACTCCTATATACGAAGAGTAAACTTTTGCCCATCCCGATATAAAGGAACTGCACATGTTTCCTTTTTGTTAGTGCATTGTGAAGGGCTCCCACCGACCGCAGCGCAAGCTCCTGGCCCTCTGTAATCAGTCCAGCTATCATTTATTTACAGAGAAAATAAACTGAGACGCTCGCCTGGTGCATATGCATCTGATCTCCACCAGTAAAGCGGACACAATAGGCTCTGCTCAAGGCATTGTTACTTTTCTCACACTTTCACTTTCAGACATTTTGGCATTGTGCAACAGCCTACTTTTATCAAACTGATTTACGCATATTCCCTATAGTGACTTCAGCATTTCAGCTTTTAGCTTATATAAAAAAAAACATTTATGTAAACAATATATAAATTGTTCAATTTTCTCTAAATATTTACGATAAATCCGGTAATCCGAGACACATATTTTTTTGAAATGCAGAAAGTCATGCAAAAACTGTCGTGAAATTGTTGTACTATACAATGTGTAATGTTTCTTCATTTGTTATAAGTATAAGATTTACAAAATTTGTATCGCATAATTTAGTATTTACAATGTATACCTTTGGAATTTTAAAAGTCTGTCACTTGTAGATTTCCAACATATTCAGTCTATAACATCCATGCACAATATGTTTCGAATCAATAGTTTGCCCCTTGTAGAAATCCCTGTTCCAGGTTAATTTTGATTGATACATAACTCGAAGCACCTGCAAGAGTGCTTTAGGCATTCCAATTTCAGTAAAAATCTAAAATAAATTAGTGAGTTGCCTCACATAAAATGAAAAGTGCTTTACTAGACTAATTTTTCTTATGCTGAACTTGGTGCATGCTATAGGGTTCTAACTACAACGGTTTATACAAGATGCATTATACTGCCTCATGTTCATTGGTAAAACAGTAACAACTTTTCATTCTTCCTGAAATCGCAATCTTTCAAATTATCTAAACAAGACGATGTACTGTGCTCGCATATTGCACAATTGATGCAGCAAAATTTTGCTAATTTATAAACATAGCGCTATTCCTGCAAGCATCTGTTAATTCGCACATTGGTTATGTTATACAACCAGTCTAGTCGTACATATACAGGGGTTAATAACTTTTTACGCATGACATATATTAAAAAAGTAATACTGCGGACAAATAGGAAGTCATATCGTATGTGCTCTTTCAAATAATGCCAAAATTGTGAAATCTTGACCCTTGTTTCAAAGTC
The DNA here is from genome assembly GCA_034696005.1 of Glomeris marginata. NCBI lineage: Eukaryota > Metazoa > Arthropoda > Diplopoda > Glomerida > Glomeridae > Glomeris > Glomeris marginata. The sequence continues at coordinate 7,301 of JAQFZQ010000511.1, read as the reverse complement.
ATTCGTGTTCCAACTTTTCAACTGTGCAAGATAGGGCATCATTTCTAACTAGGAACTTGAAGAGCGCATCCGATTTCCGTAAATATTGGTGTGTTTGTAAACCGCAGGGAAATTTTTGAAGATAAATAAGATAAATAATGTGCACTGCAGTGAAGTGAGACATCGTTTACTGAGGGTTAACACATATGGCAGGTTGCAACTACAACTTGCAGGTTTGTTTTCTTACATACCAAGCAGTACATGTTGTACAACCCTTAGTAAATGAGGATTCACTTAACTGCAGCACACAGGATTCATCATTTTACAAATTTTATCGACAATTTACAAATGCACCAAACTTCCGAAAAATAATGGTTATTAACTAAGTCGGATGCCCTCATACTCATCTCATTCTGTTGCTAACATATACGGGTCCTTTACACAACCATCCTAACCTATTCCTTAATCTCGCAAGCTTTAAGCGTGCTAACCTGCAGTCCATAGACCCAAAATGGGTGGAAACCAAGCATGCACAGATTTCACGGCCCACAGCGAATCCCTATGAAGATATTCTAGTTAATTAGAAGATGGGGGAAACCGGAGAACCCGGGGAAAACCCATCGCAAGCTTGCAGGATAACCGAGGATAACATATAAAACTGATTTGCACATGCTAGACCCAAGATCGTATACATTACTCGTAAACTTATAACGCGTGCATAACCAGGCTGATCTTTGGCAACACTACAACTTATGAATTCAATTTATGGTGTAAACCCTGCCGTTGAATACATAAAATGTTATTATCTTTAAAAATGACATGTCCAGTAGAATGACTAACAGATTCAGATTCACCATCCCCTATACTTCCCATTAACAATTGAAATCTTACAAATCCCCGATAGATCGCAATTTATTCGTCGGGCAATAGCTATCAATTAAATGATAGCTAGAGGTTGTTAATTAATTAATACCGTGCATAGGTGTACATATTATTGCTGGTATATAGTTGATGTTGACTGCCATGCATAATGTGGGTCTATTGCTCTAAAAATATTTGTTGTAGTATTTGTATTAATGTCGAGTAGGACTAATTGTTAATTTGGATGCTCGTAAGCCTACTTTATCAATCGTGATAACAAGAATTCCTGCATGTGGTGCTGGATTCCATGCATATGAATTATATCTTTGAAATACCTATATAGACGACGACTACATGTAGTCATTTTGTTTTCTGAACTTTGATACTGTCTTCTTGGGACAACTGCAGTAGAGACCAAATATTTAATATGTATGAGGCGCAGTGAAAAAGCTAGTTGTAATCATTTTTTTTTCCGAAAAATAATGTGCTATTCCAGTTATCACTTTTGGTTACAAAGTACACACCTTTACCTATTTTCCATGTAATTGCCAAATTTATTTAACATATATATTAACGTGGAACGAGCTTTTCTACAACATCTTTTAAAAAGGTACATCCATTGGATGAGGGTTGGTGGCCATGTTTTCTAATAACTTGTAGGGTAGAGTGAGGCAATACTGGCATTGTGAGCCAGTCACCCAGGGTTCGATTCCCAGGCCTTGATGCCTTTTTCCAATAAATGCTGTTTTTCAGTGAATGCGTAGTTATTAAAATCCAGATAATCATTGTTTAGCCTCATTCTGGGCCCCTTCATCTGCTGCTTGACAAGGTCCTTTGTCATGGGACCAAACACATGAAAGTGATGAGTGCAATGTCTGGACGGTACACTTGCTGTATTATTTATGAATTTCTGTGGAGTGACATGTTCTTTTGATGAAACCTTCCGAATTGAAAGTTTTCAAGCCCGTGCAGTGACATGTTTTTCATGAGAAAAAAGTGTAACCTTTATGGAAATTCATAAGGAATTAAGCAAAGTGTACCGTCCAGACCTTGCACCTCATGAGACTTTCATGTGTTTGGTCCCATGAAAAAGACCTTGTCAAGCAGCAGATGAAGAGGCCTATAGAATGAGGCTCGAAAATGACTATCTGCCCTTGGACCGACCTTTTTAAAAGATGGCATAGCAAAACTTGTACCACATTAATATAAGTGATTAAATAAATTCGGCAATTACATGTAAAATAGGTATAGGTTTGTACTTTGTAACAAAAATTATGATAAAAGTAATAGTGCATTACTTCTTTGGGAAAAATGATTGCAACTAACTTTTTGACTGCGCCTAGTACAGTGTACATGTTTTGTAATAGGTTTCTTCAATATTAATAGACTTACACCGTTACATGGCAACAGGTGTTGCTGCATAAGAAGTTATAGAGTTTGTTTCAACATTTTGATGCTGTTCCCTTGTTGGGCAGCTGGTGGCACAGTGGTTAGAGCACTCGTCTTGTACCGCTGTGGTCCCGGGTTTGATCCTGGGTTTAGTATGTGCAAAGGAGTTTTTCTATAGTTATCCTGCCAGCTTGCGAAGGGTTTTCTCCGGGTTCACGGTTTCCCCGGTTTCCCCCATCTTCTAATTAACTAGAAAATCTTCAAAGGGATGCGCTGTGAGCCCCAAAAAGTGTGCATTAAAAATGCTTACATTGCAACCGCATATGTTTATACAGGCTGCAGGTTAGCACGCTTGTGTATAGAGGACCTGTTAGCAACAGGAATCATTATTGTTCCCTTGTTATATACTTTCCTCAAGCTGGGTTCACACTGGACAATTTTTTAGAGCAAGTTTCTGGAAACGTTACTATAAATATGGGAAACTAATAATTTCATTATGTATTTCCAACCGTTTATTGTTATTTCCGCTTTGGCAATAAACTTAAAACTCATGCAATGCTGGATATCATGCATTTATTTTCATAAAATCTATGATGGTATGATAAAAATGTAATATCATATTTGTTTCAGTATGCACTAATTCGTATTGAAACTTTTTTATATATTGTTTCCATATACTGGGAATATATGAAGATATAATTGAATTGAGTATTAATTCGATATTATTGCTGATAAAATGAGGATGAATCACTTCTACAAAATGTTTAGAAGAGGAAAATGAGAAAAAATAATTATGAAATATATTAACATGCAGTTATACAATTATCCTAAACGAATTATGTACAAAAGCTTTTCTCTTGATATGGTTTACCCAAAATAAATTAATTCAAATTTCTTTTATGAAATGGAAATCTGTGTGCAATAATACTGGGTAAATGTATTCTACAATATGGATAACTTATTTTCAGATACTATATATATATTATTTTATTTTGCTAACCAAACAAAAATTATGTCGATTGATAACATTGGTTGTGCATAGTCAAGTAGATAAATACGTATTAGTTTATTCGAACGCAGAATATTATACTATTACATATTATGAAAATCAAAACTTAAATTTAATTAATGTAAGGAAACAAAACTTCTTGTATTGATTAGTACCTCTCAGCCATACCATGGCCTATTAAATATAATTGTTACTTTTATGGGTGAAATGCTTATGCTTGCTCTACCTAAAGTATAGTTTAGGGTTACAAGGTGTCAAGTATTTTGACATTGCATGTTACAAGCACTGTGAAGTGCCTAGTTAATCCGAAAGTAAGTATAGTAATTTTGTTTCTCGTACCCCTTAAAACACAAGTGTATATTGAGAGGGTTGCCAACCACTTTGGTCAATGGGCAACAGGTGATCTCTTCGGACAAGTGACCAGCTCAAGAGCTAGCTGACATGTTGTATGTACACCATGCATTCATATACAGTTGAACAGTTTCAGCAGAAGAGTCTCTTACTTTTATCGAGGCTCCCTACAACCGTCTGCTGATGATGGTCTTTGAATGAGTTTCCCGAATAGGCTGCTGGGTCATCGGGGCAAAATGCGTAGGGTGAGCACATGTGAGACAGGCTTTGAACGTGGGATGACGTCATAGGAGGGAACTCCGCAGCCCCAGAGCCCATGCAAGATCCATTGGGACTGTAGCTTCCAAATGACGTCATGTAGTCCTTGCAAGGACTTCCGGACGTCATGTGGCTGTGAAGTACAGGTGGAGGTGGGCTGGTAGGTCCTGGTCCAGATTCAGGTCCAACCGAAGTACCATTCATCATTATGGAGCAAGAATCGTCGAAGAGCATCTTCTCAAGACTACTAGCGCTCTGGAAGAAGAAAGCTTGAGGATCCATTGCAGATGGGTCACCCAAGTTGAGGATGTCTTTGACTGAGAAGGGCGTTGTGATTGAGGCCATAGCAGCCGAATGGGCTCCTGGCAACATGGCCCCCTCGTGAGCAAATGGCCACGCCAGATTTTCGGATTTTTCGGTATCGAGGCAGACTTGGAATTTAGAAATGGTGGTCTGTGGCCTTTGGGCACTGCGAACACCAATGATGGCTGAATTGATGTGCCATTGCTGATGGTCCGGTTCAAACTCGGTGTCTTCCTCTTCGGTATACGTGCACTGGGTGTTAGGCCATGGTTGTTTGGCAGGGTGGAAAATTGGAAGAAAAGTTGGTTGGGGTGCCGCCATTCGCCATTGGGTGGCCCTGGATGGCGCCAGCCGAGTAAACAGTGACGTTGTTGGCGTCAATCAAGAGTATGGTGGGCGGCCGTTACACAGCGGCCGACCCCGTCCCGTGTGTTGCTCTAATATGTTTACCGTGGTGTGGGATGGTCACAAAATCTGAACAAACCATTCTGCATATAGAGAGAGGCGATATTTTATATGCCAACCCCTCCCCATCCTAAAATCTCACTCCACCAACACAGAAATTTAAAAGTAGTGCAATACCATATCCTATTTTCTGTATGACGCACATATGATACTGCACATGTTATTGACGAGGTGATTGGCTAAATATATATTTGACTAATTGGAGTTTGTAAGGTTATCATACATTTCCGGCATTGGGAGGGATTCTGAATAAAATTCAATATAACAGCTGATGTGTGCATTTAAACTTTCATGAACAAAGTTTGAATGGAACAATTCTTAATTAATAATTGAATAAAAGAAATCATTGTATACCCTAACTGCCATCATTAAACGCGAAATTTTGTTTTAGTTCCAGTCACATTTTAATGATCTTGATGGCATATTTCCTCAGCATTTTTAACTGCACACAATGTGAATTTTTTATTCGACAAAATATGTAAAAATAAATCATGAAATCAAAGGACATTAATATTTACGAATGCTGCATTTCCTAGTTTATTGCAATGTTCATGGATCCACATACAATTTTACAAACTTTACATCAGAGTGAATTGTGATAGAAGACCACTTATATCCTTGGATGTTCCATCTCCTATTAAAACTGGAAATTGTGCTCAATCAATAACTTTTCCTCAAATTTTGATTAGGTATGTAAAAAAATTGAAGTTGTTAGCATCTTACCTGGATCAATATCCAAATGGAATAGTTCTCAACAGATGATTCCAATCCGGATTTGTTCATAATTGAATTTCTCAACGGTAATATTCATACCTTCCCATTTACGTCATATGACCAGGTATAATACAGTATATCCCCTCCTTATTTGTAATCCTTCTTTTTGTTCTACCAATGTAGCCACTATTCGTATTATTTGATGTACAACTCTGACCAAAAGTATTGTCACATTTTGCTATGTAGTACACGATAAGCAACAATTTACTTTTGGCCACAATTGTATACCTATAAAAATAAAATATCTTATTTTGTAATGACAATGTAAATACTGTGCTGGCAGCTTAACTGTACTACAACCTTATGAGTGGTGGGTTTTCCTATGCTCCATACATTTATATAATATAAAACTGGATGAGTATTTTCCTGGGTCTAGCATGTGCAAAGGAGTTTTCTAGTTATCCTGCCAGTTTGCAATGGGTTTTCTCCGGGTTCTCCAGTTTCCCCCATCTTCTAATTAACTAGAGTACCTACATAGGGATTCGCTGTGGGATCTAAAAACTTATGTGTGCATTAAATATGCTTGTGATGCAACCCATATGGGGCTACGGGTTAGTACACTTGCTTACGAGGTATAAGAAATAGGTTACGATGGGGCCCCCAGGTTAAGACACAATGCTTGTGTAGATGATCCGTAAGCAACAGGACTATTACCATTTTATTACCAAACTGGATGAGTATTTGAATCGGCTGTGCTAAAACAACCTTTTTTTGATCAGCACCTGTTGCTCGGTGGGGTACAACAAAGTATGGTGAATAACTCTGTATATTGTATGCATGTGCATGCGATATTTTGTGGCATGTTGGTTATTGTAGACTGATATGGCGAGGGACATGTCCCAACATGCTGAGCATAGATCTGTCAGTAACAAACAACTATACTCCATCCACTATATATCTATACAGCTCTTGTCTCGGGCAGGGATTATAAAACCGGGCACTTACCACTACCCTTTAGGAATATAACTATTGTATCCCAAAGTGTATCAATTACAATACTTATTTGTATTCCCAAAGGGGGAAGTGCCCGGTATTATAATACCTGTCTGAGGCAAGAGCTCCAGATAGAGTGGATGGAGTATAGTGCAAGCATGCGCACAGCAGTTCAGTTTGCATTGAAACATACTACTTCAGTAAACAAAATGAAGCATTATATTTAACATCAAGTTCTGATAACCTAAAACTGGGTCGGAGATACAGAATGTTGCAAAAAAGCTTGCAGGAATGATGCAGTCACGCAACAACAAATTATGCCTGCTGTAACATTATGTCTCTTTTTATGCCATCTTGTCCAACCAATAGAAAAACTTCATGTAACTGCTCCATTTCATTTATTAATGTGTGCTCCATCCAATGTAACCTGGAATGCCAAGGGTAGGGGGGAGGGGAGTCTATTCAATCTCTGAGAGCCCTCACTGGGCTTTCTGTGTGACACACTATAACATTATTGACCAGTATTATAGTCAGTTGTTTCAGTGATATAGGCTACAACAAGGTCATTCACTGCTTATCTGCAGGTTAGTCGGCCTGTTATGAGGCCAGTTATAGATTTCTGATCGCATTCCACTAATTGGGAGGGTTGAATATGTTTCAAGGTTGTTTAATTGTTTTTTGACCCATCATGATAGCTGCTACAAGAGCTGATGGGAACAACGTTGATCTGGCTCTCGGTACTGAGCCACATCATGCACAGGGAGTTGTTGGGGGAACACTTACATACTGAATTAGTACCTCTAATTTATTAGACCGAGTATGTATGAAATTGGAATTCAGTATCAGAGTCTTCCAAATTGCTTGAGCCGAGCTCTTAGTCTTGTTCCATCCTGGTAAGCTTTCAATTGACCGATTTCGGTAGGCTCCGCCCGCGAATGTCGTAACTCCACCCACCATCGCACGCAATCCCGAACCGGCC
>JAQFZQ010000510.1:0-31691 GCA_034696005.1 Glomeris marginata | reverse complement strand
CGTCACGCAGGACGTTATGGCGCCAGCCAATGCCAACTATGTGCCAAAGCTACCCATGCTTCGGGATACAGAGTGCAGGGTCCTGACCTTGCTTTAATCCACCCTAAACAAGATATCATTTATTTTGTTAGTATTGCAGAAAATTAACAGTTTCCTCTAAAACCAGTAGTTTTCCTTGTATATAAGATTGTTTACGGATGCTGCGCGGTTTCGTACGGGTTTGTTAAAAACGGGTTTATCGGTGGCGCCGCGCAGCGGCGGTTTCGGGCGACTTGGACCGCTAACCGACGATTGGCTCGTTCGTGGGGGAGACCACGTGACTTGGCTGTATCAGCGCCGAGAAAGACGCTGATCTGCCGAGGACAGAAGGAAATAGGCGTTTGGCGAAGGAGATTGTTTCATTTGGTGTATGTGCGAGTGTCGGTGACATGTTTGAGAGAGCCATCACTTCAGGCAAGGTCCTATGGCACCTGCGAGTCGCTCTCTGATTGGTCGGTTGCCATGATGGACCCCCTGCATTGCTGAACCATAACAAGCTGCTCGGCCATCATGGCGAGTCCGAGGAAATTCAGCGAGAAAATCGCTCTGCATACGCAGAAGCAAGCCGAGGGCACGGCTGCTTTCGAGCAGATCATGAAAGAAGTGGGAAGTGCGACGAAGGTGAGTGTTTTTCTGGCGACGTTTTCGATTAGAAAATTTTACGAGAATCGAACGAAATCGGGCGACATTTTTGGACGGTGGCGTTTCGGTTTCGCTCGATTGGTTCACTTTTCGAAACGATTCTCGTTTGAAGTATATCATAGCGGCCATCCGCGATTTGCGTTTCGCACGTTGCGTGGAAGTGGTGGTTAGAAAATGACGTAGTGCTCTTTTTAGTTGGCGAAAAGAGCGCCAATCGCCATTTTTTTAGATTTCGTTTTACGATCGTGTCATGGTGGGGTTTTTGAGGGGTTTTATTGGCTGGATTTTCGATTCGGTCGTTGTGTTTGGTGTTATTGTGGAAAGGGAGGATGTAGGGGGGTTGTTTCATCAATTAATAGAGTGAGCAGTGATTATTTGATTGTAGATTGATTACATGGAGCTGTAGTTTTACACATAACATGGTTTTTACAACAGGAAGAGGTTTTTGTGTTGGGTTTTTGGCGCGCCAAAATTCGAAGGTCAGTTCAGCATTTCTCAGTTTCCCATTTTTATTTTCACACAGTATGCAGATGTGAGATTGTCGCTACTTTTAATTCATTGGATGATTGATGTTTTCACCCTATTTCCTACTTAATACAGTTGAGATGTGCACGGATTATTTCTATACATGTGATTGCAGATCTGTGTACACAGCAGGACAAGTTTTCAGTTCAAATAATACTAGGCTATATACAATTGTGTGTTCGTGTTCAAATGTATGTTGAATTGTTTAATATTTTTTATGTTGGGGAAGGTTATTTTTTTTATTAGAAACGTTGATGAATTGAGCAATTAATTGTCAATGAATTTATACATAATTTACATTTTATAGAGTCTGGGAAAAGTCAGCAAGTTTCAGAAAGTATTTTATGTAATGGGATTACGTAGGTATAAAAAATACAGGGTGAGAAAAGTTATGTATTGTTAGGAAATTTAACCTAATCTGTACTTTTGGGAGGAAATCTTCAGATTTTTATATTATATTAAAAAATGTCCATTGAAAAATGAGTAAAAACAATTGTACTATATGAAACATTGCATGAAAGTGTTGGAAATATTGCAATAACATGGTATAAATCTAAGCAATTAATTTATGATTGGTAAACCAAAGAAAATATTCGGAAATTGTCATTATTAAATCCATTAAATTCAAATTAGGAAGTGCAAAAATGTCATTTCTAGGTTTATAGCTCCATTATCTTTTTTGATAAAATGAATCTGAATTGTAGATTGCAACAGATTATTTTTCTACAACACATTTTGCTAGTTGTAATGCATTTTAATTAATTTTAATTTTATTGTCTAACCTATCAGCTGTATTACATAGTATATACTACAATGTATTTTAATAGGCCGGTTGTTATTGTCTAGTCATCATTTGAATAAATTCGATGAATTCATTAATTTTTCTTATTAACTTCAGTGCAATATGAAAGTAGTGAGTTGTTAGTGCTGTAGTTTGATTTGCATTTTTCCCTTGATTTTTCCTTATTCCAAATGTCGGTAAATAGGGAAAGCAGGAAGTGGTGCAGCAAGTGAAGAAAATAATTCAATGTTATCTTTTTCTTCGTGCAGCATAGACACAGTAACTATACATTGGATGCTGCTAGACAAGTCTGTTAACATGGGGAAGTTCCATGAAATCCTGCAGGAAACTTGCATAAATTGAAATTTTTCCTTCTCGAAATAGAAATGTGCAGAAGCTTTGCACCTTCCTAAATTTCAAGACAGAAATTGTTTTAAAGGAATTCTGATGTTATTTAATTTGTGATGACTATTTTAATACCAATACTGTACAAATTGTACATTTATTTGTTTCATAAAATTTCTTGTGAAATTTCAACATTTATGTTTACAATTATATTTACAAAACTCATTTGCAATTTTTTTCTTCATAATTTGGGTTGTGTTTTGAGTTGATTGTGTATGTAATATATTAACTTAATGAACTAGTGGATTTGACATTGGAATCAATAGGCCCTATCTTGAAAACTGAAAAGTTCTAGTGGATTGATAAATAATAATAAGAGTAAATGTGGTTTATTAATGTAATAAAAAATGTGAACTTGTGGAATTAACTTAATTAGTCTAAGAACACAAGTATATTTGTGGTTTTTGAAGTGCATGATTGAATTGATTGAGTTTGAAGTTCAGGGGATCAATTATTGATTGTAATTGTTGGTTACGAGAAGGATGTTTGCGAGAAGAGGATTACAATATTGGCAGATTGTTGCGACTCATAATTATTCCATCATGCATGTTATCAATAATTTACATGTGAGCTTGCACTCAAATTTTACCTCGCTGAAACTCATTATACATTGTCTAGCTCTCCATTTTACAGTATTTGTCGATAAACTCAACCCTTTCTCTTGATATACACATTCATATAACAAACTTCCTTAAAATTTCATTTTTGTTTTCTGTAAAAGAATCAATAAAACAATTGGTCGTGTGGAAATTGGGATTTTTATTAAGAAAAATTATTACCAGCACTTAAAGTTTGATGGATAGTGACCTCCTAATTTAATTACCCAGTCGAACTTTAAATGCCAATAACTTTTTAAAGCTAATTTCCACATATATTTTGTTTGACCACTAGTTTTATTTGTGGTTTTATTGCTTTTAGTAGGTTAAGTTTCAGGGTACCCTAGAAAACCATGTCAGTTCACCTTTAATACGAGTGTTTTGTGTTTCCCAAATAGCTTTGTAGTAAAAGCAATGACTGACTAGAAACATGTAGCCAAATTTCGATGACATATTATTGTTGTCATTCGATATGATATGACAAATTGTTGCAGCTTCCTGTGACGGTTGCTGATCCTTTTTCATTGATGGTGTTATTGTGTCAATGGCTTTATTGTGTGTGTTAGTTAGTAGTACACCTTGTGAATTAGTTGTTGTCAAACAGCAATTCTTATACTATAACTTTTTACATGTTTATTAATAAATTAATTGGTTTGAAATTGGGAAAGTACTTAGTGGTTGTTACAATAAATATCTGATTTTATATTTTGTTTCCAATATTATTTTAATTACTTTAGTTGTTCTTAATAAAGTTACTCATTTTGTGTAATAAATTTTCCATTAGAAATTCTTTATAAGGGAATTGTTTCGGTCTAGATTAAAATTCTTGAATAAAGTGACTTTATTAACAGTATCAAGCTTAATATCAAATTTAAAATTACATATCAGTTTTGCAGGGAATGCATTTACCATTATTAAAAATTGAATGTTATTTATTGTAAATACAATTTAAGTTGAATTTCCAATTTAATTTAATAATGTGATGAAATCAACTTGATATTTTTTTCATTGAATAGTTTAATTTTATAATCCACAAAGAATAGCAGTTAATCAATATTAAATGTAATATAATGTTTATCCTGTTTTGACAGTAATATTTTGCCTGTTATGTTAGAAGATATGAGTAATCTTTTAATATGAGTTGATTACATAATTTTAAACAAGTTACTGATTGAGATTTGTTTGACTCTCTTGTCTAATAGCCTATAAATAAGAAACATAAATGTAATTTGTCCATTATCTATAGTTAAATCGACATTTTGAAAGTATATTGAGGTAAATTATGATCATGTTGCCAGAAGATAGACCTGAATGTTGCAATTATATTTTAAAACGATCAACTTGTCTCGTATATATGTCAGTTTTGACAGCATTTAGATAAGGTTTTGAATGAGGAATATTTGAAAAAATGAAAGCAATATACCTACATAGTTAATTAAGGACAGGTTAATGGCAAACTGGTCCACAACTTGACAAGTAATTTTTAAAACTTAACAATGCCTGGGAATGAGTTTATGTATAAATTTATGGTAAAGTTTTTCTCGCTTATTAGTATTAAATTTAGTAATATATTTTAATAACTTTTCTTAAAACAAAGGGCCACATAAATGTACACAGTGGCAGGTAAAGATTTAAAAGAACTTTATTTCTTCATTTACAGGAAGTGCTTTCATGTGTTAAGGATGTTGTTGTTTTTACAGTGGCTTTTACGTGTCTTGAGTAAGAAAAATGTATCGATTTTTCAAAGAAGTGCTTCTCTATTCTATTCCCTAACATAATTTTTGTTGGTTGTACATTGTGAATTGAAATTAAATCCTGTATACATAGCAATGGCAAAGAAAGTCGGCCATTTTGAGGTAGTATATTGAAAACTTGTGGGTTGTGTGTGCTTTTATATGGTAGTATGTGTAAGTAATAAGTGATGGATGACCCAGGGTTTAGCAGGATTCATTGCCACGTGTGAGCAAGCTATTTTTTGATATTCCATACAACACTGTGTCAATAATGAATGGCAACTGCTGAGAGCAAGGACAGAAATAGGATTTTTGCCACAGATAAATTTCACTAGAGTTAACATCAGCAGTTGCCTCTCCTGTCATAATGCAAACATAGTAGTACTATGTGTAATGTAATGGATGTTTTAACCCTGCTATAACATATATTGTAGTTATTTCTTTAATATCCAAATTTATGACATTTTGTATTCCTAGAAAAAGGAAACACCACAGTGTCAATATTAGTAATTTTAATAACACAAAATACAATAAAGAAATGAACTAATTTTTGTTATATAGGAAATGCACTATATAAGAAGACTTTAAACATATATAGTAAAATATTTGTTCAAAATGTGATAAGTTTTTAGGAGATTATATAATTTGTTATGTAACTGTCTTTCACTTTATGTATTTTGTCTCCTGGGAAAAAAAGTTATAAATATCCTTGAAAATATGTAAATTGGAATATACTGGAATTTTGAAATGAAAGTTTAGTAGACACCTTGTTTTAGGAAATGAGTTTTTCATAGTTAAAATTGTTCAAAATGTGCTCATATGTTAGTAGAAATTAAGATTATAAAACTATAATAATTGTTATTTTATTGTTACTTCATGTGTTGTTGTGATTACTGCTATTGTTCCAATATTACAAATTAATTTACAGTTTGATGTTCTGTTTAGGAATAATTATTTTCATAGGTGAAGATAGTTCAAAATGTGCTCCTATATTTTAGTAGACATCAAGATTCTAAAATTTTCACAATTTTTGTTTATTTTGTTGCTACCATTGTTATACCTTGGTTATACACTAGCTTGAAAATCAATAACTCCACTTGGTTTGTGATGTGTCCAACTGCTTTAATTAGATTGTTAATTTTTTTTTGTTATTTCCTTCTAAATCAGACAGGAAACTAGTTAATTATGACAATAATACTTTTACATATTTACAATAGTATATGACAACAGTAATTAAAGAGTGTTTCATATTTTTGTATAACAGGGAATGGCTGATGATTATTGATAGGTTTCAGTATATTGTTGGAAGTGGTTAGATGCCTGCTGACATGGACATGCAACTGCAACATGTGCTGTTTGTTGTAGGGTCAAACACACACACACATTTGTGTGTACTGAAGTCATGAAGAGAGAATTGCGTTGTGGTGGCATAGCCATGTTTGCAGCTATAGCAAAGATGGTATGTGAAGGAGAGAATTGGGGATGAAATTTTTGAAGAGAAAAGTAAATTTGTATCCAATGTATTACAAGTAGGAAACGCCTCTGTAGGTACACAAGCATGAAGGTCATCCACTGGCTGTTTCCAATTTTCCACGCCTACCTGCCGTTGTCTTATACATACCCATTTCCAGGATATCATACCATCAAAATTTCTTTGAGCACAGTCTGCATTTGCAACTGCACCATTTTTGCAATGCTAAACACGTTTACAGCTATATATCTTCTTGCTTCATGTTGCATCAGCTATCAACAGTTGCACATTTACATAGCAAATACAACACACACCTCCTTCAAGTACAATTGCATCTGGCACTACTCGATTAGATTCCCTGATTTTATATATCAGTACTATTATTTCTTTTCATCTTAGTCTCGTTTTGATTGGTGAATCCGCACGAGAAGTTTCCGCGGCGAAGTCCGCGTCGTTGAGTCTCTTCGGCAAATATTAATCCCAGTGCTTAGAATTCAATGATAAAGGAACTATATAAGGTTTCTTTTTATATGTATAAATTCATTAACGTTCTACAGTAACATTTTCTTAGTTGTACAAAGAAAAGATGAAAAGTTAGGTTTTGACGCGTCTTGATTGGCGCGACCGAAATCTGGAATTGAGGCATATCATAGTTTTGCGTGTTTGTTATCACCATGGTCTTTGCGTTTACCTTACATTTGCATTCAGAACAATGCTTTGCTAAAGCAGATAAGAGTAATTAATGTTGTAAACTTTATATGTTCGCGTGACATTTGCGGAGGATTTGATGTACTAAGAAATGCGTGCTTTCTATATAGGCTAGTGTAGATTTACATAGCTTAGGATGGCATTTTAATTGGTCTGAGTTGATCTCTGGTATTATTATTTTACTATTTTGATCTTGTATGGTGATTGCCACGTGTTTTAGTACGGTAGGACAAAATGCTTATATTTGCGGTTAGGGTAAGAACCGGTGTATTCAATGTGGTATGGCCGTTGAAATTGGAAATCTGAAGTGAATGCCTTCATGTCATTCTTATGACTGAGCGTAATTTTACTGGATTTTAGTATATATTTTCCAAAATAATGTTTTGCGGAGGATAAGGCATTTTTGCTTCGCGGCGCAGTTGCGTGAAATTTTAGCCGGGAAGATGACCAATTAAGATCCTTAAAAATGCAGTTTATGCTGAACTTTTATATGCCTTAGTTGACTTGAGATTACATTCGCTGCTTAAATTGAGAATCTCGTGCAAGTGAATTAAACGTTAGGTGTTCCCGTGAGGTAACGCGGATTGCGAACCTAGCGATACCTTTTAAGGACCGGGTAATTCGCAACATGTTTGTTCAGAAATGGAAACTTTGCCTTTCTAAATTGGATTTTGACTGTTTTTCAGTTATTAAATTTAATGAAAGAGACAATATCTTTCGATAAAATTGGACATTAAGGGAATTTCCCCAGTTTGCTTTGTGCCGGTGAGCGGGAACACCGAACCGTGTAAACTTCTGTCTCGTTGTTAAACTTAATACATATCACATTGTCTAATTCACCGAATTAAATTGAATAGAGGATTCAGTTCTGTTTCTGTATAAATTAGATGGGTTTTTTTTTTCTTCAAATTGGTGGGGAATTATTTGATTTACCTTGCGGCTGCGCGATAAGCCGCTAAATTCTCCGATCGCGAACACTGCCACGTGTTTTCCATCTTAATTTTCTCTATTATTGTAATACATTATGTATTTGCACATCATGTTCAACTTATGGAAAAACTGAATAATGTTTTATAGTACAGTAATCAATATTTGCAATTACGTGCAACTATTCGATGGGAGCTTTACTATATGCGGAGCCGAAACATGCAAGTCTTTCGGTGAATAACATGCTGGAATAGGTTGAAATCGATGGGTTTAGGATGGTTATATACCTGGTTTGAGTAAAAGTAGGTAATGTTCATTAATAATAGCGAAATATGCTTCGAAGGTCTCACGGCGGCCATCTTGTTTCAGCATCTTTCTTGGTTTCCTTAGTTTCCTTGGGTTAAGTGTATAATAATTGCTTGCTGACCTCCAGCATGTAATGATTCTATCTGAATTTGTTGTTTTGTTATTTAATAATTTACTTTTTTCCTTTTTTTGTGTGTCCCATATATGCAATTCCGCTATCGTGGAGTGCTTCCATGTTAGCGCAATTGTTCCAAGAATCCAACAGCTAGATTTCTGGTGAAAACTACATTTCTCAGTAGTAAATATTATATAATCTATTGTTTTGACTTGTATCTTAATCAAGAAGAATAACTTTTATTATGTTTTTCCTCCCACTTTAGTGAGCACTTCAGTCATTAAAATAATTGTTGCAATATTTAATCTGTAAAGTTATCATTATGATACCTTATCATATAACAATGCTAGAAACTATTATTGCTGGGGGAATACCGTAGTGGAAAGTACATAAATTAATAATGTGAATGTGGATACAAATTTAATTAAGCAAATTGAAAAATGGTGAAAAATCGAAATTTTTAAGCGGGGTGTTGGTTTCAATTAATTTAACACTTTAATGTTATAAAAGTCTTTGTTTATAAAAGGACCTTGGTGAAATATTTTAGTTAGGTTGCTTGTATTAATCAATATTTTAATGAAACGGTTGGTTGCATCCGGACATTACAAGGTTATTTATTTTTACAGGGTTTGTTTGAAGATTCAGTTTGGTTTCTTTCACAGATTGTACTGCTCTTTATAGTTTCTAGACGTGACCGAAATGAAAAGATACATACTAGTGTTTTTTTTTGTGGTTTATATATAAATGTGAACACAATTTTATATAGTTATGATTTTTTCACACGCAGGACATGAAACTTTCAAATCAGAAACTATTCACATTATGTTTTTCTTGTTTCTGTTGTATGTATGTACTGCTACTAAATGTAAATTGATTTTTCTTAAAGTACTAGTTTATTTTATGCGTAGATTTTAGTTTTTAAAAAGTTTTAAGTGGCTATGTGGTTGCGAAGGTTTAAGTTTGTTTGGCCTTGTTGGATGTTTAAATATTTAAATAGGGAAAAATCCATATGTTTATTTGTGTTTATGCGTTTATTTTTTAATTTTATTCCAGTGGGAAAACATTTGCCTCAAAACCTGAATTCAATGCTTTGTGAACCGAGTTTTATAATTTGTAATAATTATAGTGGAATAATTTGGTGTTTGGAGGTAAATTAAATTGGAAAATAGTTTTGTCGTATGCAAACATAATGTATATAAAACTCAAGGAAAATCGTGAATTGTTTTTAATTGGGTTGGAAATCGGTGAGATTAACTTTAATTAGTTCTGCGTTTAATTATTATTTTTTCTTTTAATTTATTAAAGGAGAAATTTAATGCAGCAAAATGATTTAGAAATGTTTCATCAGTGACATTGAAACTAGAATTTAATATATATATAAACTACTTTTGTAGACTTTACTGCCAAATATTTTATTTGTAGGATTTAAATAACACAAACTCTCCCTGGAAAAAGGGTGTAACTACGTTTTTTAAACTTTAAATATGGGAAAAATATAACCGGTTAGGCTACATTGCAAGAAAACGGATGTATTATTTATTAATGTGTAAGTTACTCAGAAATAATATAGTATTTCATGTTAAATTTATGAGTCATATAGAACCCTTTTCCACGGTAGAGGGGTAAAAAAAAAACAACAGCAAAAATGTGCAGGAATTTTGCTTGTTTTTTGTGGAAATATTGAAATTTGGGTTAGATTTGAAGCACAGCCTGGAAAAACGTTTCAACTAAGATTTTGACTAAAATTAGTTTTATTTCACATTTTTTATTCTGTCCTACAGGATTTTAAACAGTTTTTTGTTCCCCAGAACAGTCAAATTGCAGTAGAATCATTCTTCCATGCTGTAGTTTAGATCATTTACACTGCACAATGACACATTTCAACGATTTTTCATTCGCGGCTTCCTATCCGTTAATATTTTAGAGGATGTTGCATTTGGAGCTTCCAATATCGTCCAAATCACGCTTTTCGATGATGTCCTCTAGAGAGATGCTTTTCTTTTCCCAAAAAAAGCTTTATTAACCGGTGCACATTTAGTATTCCGAAAGCAACGGCTACGAATCGGTTCGCAATCCGACAAAATGTTGATTTCGGTTTCCGCAAGTCTAGCTTTGCATGTGAATTACACTTTTCCTTGCCATAAATAAAACCCAAAGCCGAAACTGACATTGTTCGTGTAGCCATTTAATCCCAATATTGAATCGATCTTAATGCGCAGCGCTTTCCGTAGCGACATCTCTTATCGCAACGTGGAAACCGTTACATTGCTGTTCTTACAGTGGGGAAAATCTATGCAAATTGAAAGTATTGCATTCCCATTTCGTATAATGTATAATATAAAATGTATATAACTACTATCCGGTCTTCAATGGGTATCTTAGTGCGTTCACTGGCCGCCATTACACCAGTCATTTGCAGGTTTTTACGCTAACGATGGGTGTCTTCGCATGTCTTTATTAAAATCTGAGTATGCAATTTGAAAGTATTCCCCTGCTTAGTACAATATATTATACTAACTGGTCTGCAATGGTTAACTTAGTGTGTTCTTTGGCCGCCATTGCACCAGTCATTTGCTGGTTTTTACGCTATCTACCGTTGTCTTCGCATGTGTTCTTGAATATCGGTGTACATATACGAGTAGAAAATGTTGGCTTTTAGTTGAAATTTGATTTCTGTTTGATTTTTCGTTTTGTTTTTTGCCTTTAGGGCGCTTATCCACCTAAACAACTGCTGCATATCAATCAAGCTTTGGGCTCGTACCGAGGTGGGTCGTTGCCAAATGTCAACCAGATAGGCAGCAACAGCATTGATTTGCAGGTATATTGCGCTCAACAAAAGCATCTGCAGCTCGAATATTTTTCCTATTTGCTATTTGCATTTGCCAATTGATTTTAATGTTTGATTTGCTTGTGTGGGACTGGGTTGTGGGTGTGGTTGTGGTTGGTTGGGGCACAATTGGCCCCAAAGTTAATCGAAAGGCATGTGCTAGTTTCCCTCAGAAGAATTCTTCCACACAAGCTCCTATTCGAGGCATGCTGTATCGGGCAATCCGGCCTTTGAAGACAATGCAATGCAAGTGAAGAGTGTATGTTCTCCAAAACCTTATTATGTTCTTTTCTTATCTTTTCTTGTTGTTTGATTAGATAGGTAACAAAAATTTACGAAACCCACCGAGTACTGTTTAGTAAACTAAAGCGTTCATTTTTATTTTCAATTATTTCCATGTAGTAGTTACTAGTTAAATATATTTATTTATTGATCCCGGAGTCCGAAACAGTAGCTTATACCTCCATTTTGTGTAATAACAGAACCACAAATCCCTCCAAAAATTACAAGTTCACACGTAACGCTGAGCTCATTTCGCTACCAGTATTCGGGTTAGAAGTTTGATAGAAGTATTTTAGATGTAGATGGATGGATGAGTGTTTGGATTGGGGATTGATACAAGGATTGTTTTGGAATTGCAGAGTGCACTGACCAGTCTGGAAGACATGAAGCAGGGCCGGGATTCGTTCATAGATCGAGTGAGCCGCAGTAGACACGTGGGGCCTCATAGAAGACCTTTCGATAAAAGGGTACATTTGATCGGATCATGTGTTTGGGGTGAAATGGGTTTACTCCAGCTATTTCTAATGGAAGTTGTTGTTGCTCTATTCCAGCCTGTCCATCTGCGGAATCTTGCATGCACCGCGATGGCGCAGAATGCGAAATGGTGTTCCCGTGATGTAAATTTTTGTGCTTCCCTTTTCTGTTTCTGTTTTATTTTTCTGTGTTGGGTGCTATCTAATTGAACATTTCGATTGGATTTCACTTGATTTAACCCTTGATTTGACCCAAATGAGGTTCCGTATATACGCGTTGGAAATACAGTCAAACCTCGGTAACGCAAACTCCCATCGCTGAAATTTTCTATAAATGAACTCGTTATTTAATTCCCTGACAAAATCCATATTGTTCCCCATGTTAGCATTTTTCTATAATTGAAAGTTTATAACTTTTTCCTGCTGGGAAAAACTTCTACAAGAGAAACTTTGTTAAATGTCAACTATTTTTGCAGCAGGAAAACTGTTGAAAAAGTTGGGAAAACCTGAGAACATGAATGAGATTGAGGAATATTTGAACACATTTGCAAAATAATTAAGCAAGTTTCGGGAATATAAACTGAGTTACATACCATTGCCTGATTTATAGTGCAGACATTATAACTGAAAGTTATTTCATTTCCCTTGGACTTTCAGTTATAAAGGTTTGACGGTATTTTGTTTCTGGTGTGTGTTTGCACGGTGTTCTCTAAGTTTGCAAATGCAGTAAGTTTCTATACTATACACAATCGGTTATCCTTGATGGAACTGTTTATAGTGCAAGGATTGATATGGGGATAATATTACAATTCATTTTGAAATGATAGGAACTCAATTTTACAGGTTGTCTTCGGCATAAATATTTCAAATTATATTTTCCGCATGTAGTGTGTCATAAATATAAATTGTTATTTTTGTACACACTGTGAATTACCTTAAAGTCAAAATGGGACGATTTTATAGTGAATTATAGTCTTTAAAATTTGAAGAAGTGGTGAAATTTATTACGGTTAATGAAATGGACATCCTGTTACTATTAATATTAATTATAGATTAATTTAGCAGAGTTGGGAGAACTGAACTGTGTATCAACTTACTACATACAAGGCCATGATTGCACTGAAAGTATTAATTTATATTGTGGGAAGTAAAGCAGATTTCTAATAAGTCCAGTAGATGTTTGTTGGTGGAGAAAGAAATATTAGCACGGTAGAGTTTACGTGGATGTGAATGTATCTTATAAAAGTAATGGAATTTGTTAGTTGGGCTTGCAGTAGATGCACAATTGAGTCTAGTCTAGACACAACTTTACGATGCAGTAAGAGCCATGTTAACACGAGCAGAAAGTAATTGGTCGTGATTGCCAAGGCTTCGCGTTATTAATGTTTACTGGAATCATTAGGTTCTAGGACAACAGATTCCACTTAGTGCAATCACAGCCACTAAATATTTTTATTACCCCGCATTATATCGCCTCCATTACAATGGCATTATCATAGAGAGGGTTTGATAACAAATTGAACCTTTCTTATTCACATTCACACGGTTACCGCGAACTTACATCCCTTTTCGGTGCCGCGTACAACTTACCAAACAGTTATGTGCCTTCTGTTTGAGAATGGTTGTATACGTACTATATAGTAATCCAACATTGAAAACTACAACTCTTGGAACTACTAGTGATTTTTCAAAGTCAAAGTGTATAGTTATGTTAAGATAGATAAGTAAGAAATAGTTCTTGGCCGTACGTAGCGCAACGTAACAAATTGCTTCCTTAATTCCCCCAAATGACGCAATTAATGCTAAATGGCTGTTGGCAGAAAGTAAACTATTGTTCAATAACTTGCATCTTGTCTTTAAAACATACTGTTGTGTTTCTTACTTGTGGAAATCTGGAAATGTGGCCCGCGGAGTAGCCGCAGTTCCGTTCAAAATATATCTCCCGTAGGAACTGTGGATATTTGATGTTATCTTTGAACTTGTTCTGCTCTTATCTAATGTTTGGCATGTTCATAACTATTTGCAATGATTGCGTAGCGAAGGAGTTATTGAATTAAAGCTTCCTTGTTTGCTTTTCTGTCTCCGCTTCTAGGTTGACGTATCTCCGTACGGTTCACCGTATCTGTCTCCTCCACCTGACACAAGCTGGAGGAGGTAATTTCGATGTCGGATGCTTTTGAGATTGATCGGTAACAGCGATTTGCAATGAGCCTTCCTCATTTTTGCGATTTTGCCTTCAAGGACCAACTCGGATTCCGCGTTGCACCAGAGCGCAATGAACCCCGTAGACACGTACCAGTGTCCTTCCACTCCTCCGAAAAGCCGAAGGAATATGCACGGTAATTGTACTATAGTAAGGTGCAACTCGAAGTAATACCAATGCAAACCTGATTACGGGTTGTCAAATGTGCCGCAAGAAATAGTGCCTAACTTTTGCATTTTACGAAGGACCTTCCAGCTATTTGTCCACATGTAAAATGATATGAACAGCAGTGATGCAAAGACAATGGTGATTGGAAATGATTATATATCTTGCAATTAAAGGTATCAGTTCAGTAAAGTGGATGGTGGTGTATGTAGAAGTAATGTGTTCATCCGCCAATGTAATTTGACCTTGATTTGTCTAGCCAAATAGGTATTACCTTGAGTTGCACCTTAGTACAAGATACATTTTGAATTGGGTTTTTACAAAACCGACTTTAAACAGATTGTGAAGACGGTCACATGAACGTTGACGAGTCGCAGACAAAAACATATTGGGACCCCCCGAAGAAGCAGCTCCTTCTGCCGCAGCAATCTAGGCCAAAATCATGCGAAGTGCCGGGTATCAAGTGAGTGTAGTCCTCTTGAGGTTTCATCAAAACGGAAATTTGGTGGGTCGGTTGGATAAGTGAAAAATGTTTTTGCAGCATTTTCCATACGGAACAGGAGCCGGGAGTCGTTCATATCCCTGTGTCTAGCAATACGGGTTCTCTCCCTGACCTGACAAACCTACAATTTCAGTCTCCTCTTCAGAATCCGATCGATGAAGAGGACCAGCTGACGGATGTGTACAATACGGTGTGTATGTGTGTGTTTATGTAGTTGAAGTTGACATTCTGCATGGCGGGCATCGAGAAGTAATTTCATGCTAATCAACCGAGCGATGCGGCCTGAAACCTCGTGTCTTGAATGGTGTGATCAATTGTTGAGAGACGAGAACGGTAGTTAGAAATATAACTAACAAATGCTGAAATAGAAGAAGGAACAATTAGTTAGGACGTGGGTTGCGGCAAATAGATGGTCGAAATTGCCGGTGTGCTAGCGCTGGTAACAACCGCGGTCCAACAGTTACAAATAAGCCCTTGAAATTGGTGATGCAGGTATGGCGTGAATTGGGATTTTGTGTGTCTTGTTAAACAGAACCAGCAGCAACTATCCCCAACTCCAATGAGCCCCGGGATTAAGATAGAGTTCCCGAGCGGAAGCAATGGGGGTGGTGTACCTGCGACGAGCAGCACTGTTCAAAGCGCTAACACGGCTTCCCATAGAAGAGCCAACCATGGCGTTACTAACCTGGTTATCCGTGGGAGTTCTGTCATGCAGGCAAGGATCGTGTTATGAGAGCTAGCTAGCACTTGCTTCAAAATCACTTTTTATTTTATTGCACATTGCGTGTGTTGTCCTTTATTTTTTGCTGCTCGCGCACTTGAGTATTTTATTCACTGCATGATTGGTGAATGTAATTATCTTTGGACAAATAACAGGGTGTCTACTGATACTGGGAATCCTGGAATTAGACTGGAATTTTTCTTAATCCTGGAAAATATATAATTTTTGACACTTTACATTTAATTTCGTTTATTGATTTCTGTGTTCCTCTTCTAATTTGCTTGGAACAAAATACCAAATAAGCATGAGACTTTTGAAATTAGATGGTTCATTCCACTTATTCATCAGTTTTTAAGGGATTAATGTATATTTTGTTATGTAACTGTCTTTCACTTATGTATTTGTGTCCTGGGAAAAAGTTATAAATATCCTTGAAAATACTGGAATTTTGAAATGAAAGTTTAGTAGACACCCTGTATAAGTGGTATTATTTGTTGTCACTATAAGGTTGGTAATGTTTCCTGTTGATTAATAATATAATCAGTCATTTTCGGAGATGCGTAACTGTTGCCGCGAACACGCGAAGCACATTTCTGACACTTGGTCTAATTGGTCTGTTCTCACCGTGACAAATACGAGATATGCACAGTGTGTTTTTTTTTTGTTTGTTTGGTTTGGATTTTGTTTTATTTTTTGTTGAGCATATTTAAGTTTGGCTTGCGCTTCTTTTTTATTTGCAGAATTCATTGACGGTTCCCTCGTCGCACAATACTTTGTTGCATTTTAGTAAGGTCAGCATTGAACCGAGTTTGGATTTTTGTTTGCTATTAATTTATTTGGAAATAATATAACGCATGCACTATTATTTACCCTACAATTTGGGTTTGCACTCCATGTACTTACTTGATATAACTACACGGTAACAAAGAACATTACGGTTGCCATCTTGCGACTAATCCTTTAGTGGTTCTTAGGGTATGACGATAGATGCCGGTTCCATGTCCATGGACTTTTCGCAACAAACGCAGGCTAATCAAGTGGGCCAATACGTGTCGTATCAGCAGCAGCAGTACGGCATGCCTTCACCGCCGGACTTAAATAACGTGAGTTGCTGGGATTTTCCTTTCGAGAATGTCTCAACAGTTGCGTTTTCCCAATTTGGTATTGCAGACGGGAAATTACAGAAGTGGGAGCCCTTCGGAACCTTTGTGTAGTGCCCCGCCTTCGCCGGTATCGCAGACGTCTCCTTCGGGATCGCCAGGGTTAGGTCCTCCGCCGAAGAACTCCTTCGCGGATCACTACTACCGTCAGACGGCTAACACGCTTCTGGAGGATTTTGAACAGATTAATATGGTGAGTTAATGTGGAAGAGAGTTGTGCTGTAGCGTAGCCGAAAAATGAATCGAACCGCACTACTAATGAAATCCCAACTTTAATATATCCACCGCCGTGCGTCACCGGTGGCGTATAACTCTGATGCATCAACATGTGTGCGAGTGTCAGATACTGATTTAGTGTAACCCTAGAAGTACCAAATGTCCAAAATCACTGACTTTATGAAAAACCTTTTAAAGATGCGATTGCAAAAATTCAAAAACACGAGTCCGGCGAGACACAAAAGTACGTAGTTGGTACTTCCACGGTTAAGTTGATGGTGTGAATTGGTCTCGTATATGAGGTTTACATATAACTGTAGCAGTGTTTGTGGTTTTTAAATCTTGGACAAATACAAGTGAAAGCCTATATGGATTGCGAGTGAAATTTTAATTCGGAAACATTACGGTTTCATGGTGTATCGGAAAGCGCAAACACGGCCGCGTTGTCTGGTTTTAACATAGCTCTTAACAATGTCGCCAAATGTGGAGTTTGTGTTTGCACTGTTCCTAATTACGACAAACATTTGGCATATTTTCAAGTAATGAGCACTTTGTCTACAAATACTTGTAATGGAATGTAAAATGTTGCTAAACCATCATAATTAGTTAGTTGTTTGAATTGGAGTGACACTGAGATTGACTGTTACGTATTTATCTTTATTCTAGTTTTAGCCTGATATTTATAATATTATATTTAACAATTGTTAAATGTAATGGTTAACGTACAGCTGGAATGTTAACCTATATAGGAGTAATAATGAATATTTGATGGAATATTTAAGGCTTAGGCCCCCCGTATAATGACAACACTTGTTTTTAGGTGGATGTGCCGCATTCGTCAGCAATGAATAATATTTTTAACCACGAAGCCAATAACTTACAGTATTCTCAGGTGATGTTTAAACCATTGCGAGTCACCCGGTAGGCGAACTTAGAAATGTTTTACTTTCTGTTTGCTGTTGCAGATTTCCACTATGGGGTATATCGACACCAATCTTTATTATAACTCACCTTCATCGCAGCAGTTAGATTACATTAGCAGACATAACCAGTCTTCGGTGATCACTTCGGGTGGCCAGTTGCAGCAGACCGCTCCGCAGACGCCGCAGACACCGAACAGTATACCGGACATCATTCTCACAGGTTTTCTAAATTCTTAATTAGTATTATAATAAGGATGTTTAAGTATTAACAGTGTCCTATATTCATTTTCTATGCATTTTAAATATGTTTACCACCTGTTAAAGTTGACCGAATTCTTTCGGGACCGCGAGTACTGGTCAACATACGCAGGTTTCACTGTGTTATGGAGACAGTTGTAGTTCTTGCATGACAGGGGCAACCTAGATGTGCCAAGAGCCTGTTGTTGCTGTTGCCTGACACATTGTATCGCACCGTTTCGCAGATTTCTCATCGGGGAACGACGATCCCATGGCCGGCATGAACACGCAGTTCGACTCGGACCTTCTCATTTCCGAAGACCTCCGAGGATTCGTAGGACCTCTGGACTTAGATGGCCTGCAATTGCTGACCGACCCGGACATGGTGACCGATCCGGCCACGGAGGACTCGTTCCGCTTGGACCGCTTGTAGCAGTTGGCATCCGAGTACGGTGGTTCTAACGCGGGAGAGGACCGGAGTTTTTTCTTGGATTCCTGGTGGATTCCTGACAGATCTGCTGAGCAGTGAGTGTTTATGTGTCCTGGAAACAGTTTGGGACAACGATGATAACTTTTTTCTTGACGCGGCGATGTACAGCAACGATAACAAGCATTCGCTCTCCTTCTATACGGTTCATTCACTATATAGTGACTTCATATTTCTTGTAATATTATCTGTAAATAGTGCCAGCATTTTACCTAAAAACTAAAGAGTGCTTCTCGCAGAAGAGGATTCTATTCTAGAGGAGAAGATTGGGACCGTGAAAGCGAAGGACTGTCTCCCGGTGCTCCGTGAAACGCACTCCTCCGTACATCGAAGCGAGTGGATGGACGGACGGTGATGAAACATTTGGTGCATTTGGTTCTTATTACTTTTTGCCCATGGAATTTATTACTACATTAATGTGTACAATAAGAGTTAATCGCACGAAGATCTCGCCGCGTGAATTTATACCACCATCCCCTGAATCGACACGTTACTTTGAGTTTGTTTTCATTTTTACTGTTACTTAATCTGGCCTGTAGGTGATCATTAACAATAATAGAAATAACTCACTCTGCATTTATTTGCAGGCATTCCTACCTCTCTTGTTGAGGGTTTGTTTTAAAGAGAAAAGAGTAAACAACCCGCAGAAATAATGACATGACATGGGAAGGTTCCGCACAAAATCTCTGTACTGTAGAATTTACAATAATGGATAATGTGGTGCAGCTGATAAACTGTAAGGGCCAAATGAAATTGCAACCGTTTGAAGCCACAAATCTGATCTCATAGGAATAATAGTGACATTAATATGGGAATTTTATTCAATTCTGTGTTGTTTACCTCGTGACGGAAAGAGTTAATTCCATTGCATTTTTACTCCGATCAAGTGCAATTTTGTATGTGCTTTAATTTGTAATTGGTGCAATATTATTCGGTTCATATGCCAGTAAAAAGAATATGTTATACAGTAATGAGGGTGTCTATTGTCATGAAATTCCTGAAAAACATGGAAAAATCCTGAAAAATCATAAATTATTTTTATAAATTTACATGTTTTAGACCAGTATGTAATGTAGGTGTGTATAGTATAGTGTTACATGTTGATGACAAAATAGGAATATTGCTGAATGTGTTCAGTAGTTAGAAAGATATACAAATCCATGTGTGACAGAATAACAAAAAAGGTGATTTGATAATCAAAGTTGGTCTATAAGGTCATTGTTTGTTTATAAATGGTCATTAAAATTTGCCAGACTTTTTCAGTAGACACCCTGGTAATACATTAGAGAAATATTAATCAACTCGTTTGGCCAGTTACGCGGTTTCGTTGCGGGTAATTGCAAATTTGCCGCAGCGCGTCGTAAGGATTTCAGTGTTGATATTTGAGCATTTTATATTAAAATGCAAAGATAGTTTGACTATCCAATTGATGTAAAGCCATTTTTCCACATTTTTATTCTTCGATTTGCATAATTTTAATCAATAGTGTCATATATAAAGTTCGAAAGGATTCCTATGAGATAGTGCAGAATATGTGCCATCATTTTAGATTTTACAGTACATTTTCCCCCCACTTCCCCCCCCCCCTTAATATGTATATGAAAGTATCACAGAATTGGTTAAATTTTTGTCTGAATTTTGGGTGGTTTCTGTATTTCATCCGCCGGGCTCATTTTTCTCACCGCGCGTCACATTTGCGTGCATGTCTAATAACGTGGAAGTTAATTACCATTTCTCATTCTCAGTGTGGTTCTTGGGAGTTATTAATTGTAAGTTGGTGTTCATTTCTTTCCTTGTGTCTCACCGTTTTTACTTAGTGTTTTTTCCTCAATGTCTCGTAAGTGGAATCCCGTGGACCTGCCGGATACAATTTTTTTTGAGAAGATATTCTATATAATGTGCAAGCCAGAGATATGTTGAATTGTTGACAGTGAAGGAAAGAAATTGCGAATAGATGATATTATTTTATCCTTGTTGAATGCGATGTAACGTACTTCGACTCGCGCCTTAAAAGTGGACAAAGTTTGTGTTGTATAATTGAACTTGGGAAAAGTGCAATTGGTTTGAAACCATAAACGCATACACACATAGACATAAGTAAAGAATTTGTGCATTTATTTTAGGTGCGTTTCTTATAAGACATTGTGCGGTGAGATATAAATTGGGAATTTGGATTCCCGGGTGACGCGGCGCATCTCTGATCTGCGCCGCGTTACCATTTTGGGTGCTACTGTGATCACTTAGAAGATCTTGTCAAAGTTGAATTGTATAAGGTGAAATATGATGGTTTTGGCTTGGAGGATGTGAATACCGTAGATGAAAATGTGTCCGCAGTTGGGAGTTTCGGGTCGCGGCGGAAACACTCGTTCCGTGGCGCGGCGTTGTACAATACGGATTGACTGTCGTGTTCATACTTTATTAATTTTTTAAACAGAAGATAATTATATCTGTACCATAGTTAATTGTTTGTATCGGTCAATATCGACTCTTCAAGTTGTACGTTCCTCGATTCCAATCCAACTTTCTTATAAGCCGTTTACTGTTTCTCCGTCGCGAGCATCACGTTTGTTATAACCCAAAGAACCGATTTAATATAAGTGGTTTTCAATTGGTCAAGTTCACTTCGCTTGAAATCCAGTGAAGTCATTACTGATTTCCAATAAACAAGTTCTTTTTTCAGAATTAATGTGATATATTTCATAGCGCGAATGAAATGTTTGATTGCGGCTGACTGAACAAATTATTCAAATTCATTTTATTTTTCCATACATTGAAGGTCTTGGTTACATTATATGGATATAATAACTTAAAATTTAACATTTTAATGGTATATTCGCGTCCAAGATTAAATGTATATTTTAAACTTTTATTTAAATCAGTAAATTTGAATGCGACTTGTGCTGAATTTAAATTGTGATTGTTTTCTAATTTTGTAGGTTATTATGCATAATTATTTAGTCGTTGTCCGTAATTATTGAACATAAATATTGACTTTTTGTTTGCTTTGATCGCTTTAATTTTGCCGCCATTGGTTTTTCTGTGGTTTCTGTGGTTTTTCTCCTGAAGAGGGCGCTAGTGGCGTGTTCATTTGTTCATTTCAGTTTACTTCCAAAATGGCGGCAAGTGCAGAAGTGGCGGCGAATCCAACTCTCGTATCGGCAATCTCGGCTGGATATTCGTCAAAAACGTAAGTTAACTGAATATTATTTATACATCTATCTTCTTTAATGCTTTGTATTAGCTAATAGAACACTTTTGTACGAAATTAACGCAATTTAAGTTCATTTGGGAGCGAATAAATTCCATTAGGCCTATTCTGGGGCCTATTGCTATATCGGAAAATTAGCAAATCAATTAATTGATACCATCTCGTCTTATGGGGTTTTGTGACAATATCAGATATCAGTTGCAATAGTTCAAGATATACAAGTCTAGATTGTGATTGCTGATTACAAATAAAATGTCATGTGAATTTGTGAAATCTGGTGAAATATACACGTGCTTCTGGTTTGCAAACTTGTTTTTGGGTAAATTTGTGAATAAAAGTGGATTGTATCATGATTTGCTAATTTTACATATTACAATAGGATATGTTTAACTAATTATTGAACTGTATGTTTATCACTGCTGGCATGAATAACCTTGAATAAATCGTAGTATTTATTCAGTATGTACTGTATTTTACGCAGTGCAGCACTTTAACGATAGATGGCGGGGTTGTTGCGAACTGGTTGCAAAGCATGATGAACGGCGATGAATTTGATGCGGCCTCGTGCGGCCTTGGCTGGCGAATTTATTTCAGTTTCCGCGTAATAATTGTTGGAAAATAACAAGAAAATATATTTTCATCCGTGAACATATTTTATTGCAACAGTCGATATACATTGCTGAAACCAATGCTGAAACACAACGATAAATAATTAGCGTGGGAATCGTAGTTTCCGTGACGTATTTCCTGCGGAATCTGGTAGTAGTTCCATAAATTCGAATGTTGGCGGCGCTCTTGCTAAGTGACGTCCGTGACGATGGAATGACGTCATACGAAACCCGCTCACCTTCGCCGTTCGCGCGTTATCCCTCCGCGCGGTAAAGTAAACCTCCGTCTGCCGCGCCATTCCGGGCGTGAAAACGGCGCACAAAATACATCCCGTTCATCGTGCCGGTGATATATCTTTGCGATCGACTCTCGATCGGCTTCGATCGTTTGCCATCTTGGCCCAGTAAAAGGAATTTGGCTAAGAAAACCACCGCTCTTTGATACACTCCAAGAGACAGTTGGCCCTTGAACTAGTTGTGGCTGTTTCTATCTGGAGACATATCTTGCCAAAAATAGCACTTGGGACGTAAAGGTAGGTGCTGCTCGCGTATTACTGGACAGTAAAAATAGCAAGATGGGATTTTTTTCGTTGGCGGTGCCGACAGATGAGAGTGCTTTTTCGAGATTTGCAGTCGCCATTGAATTTCGGATGCGGGTTTTTCTCGCAGTTTCTGCGGATCGGGTTTTCCAAAGTAGGGGGAGGGCGAGAAAAGGGTTGTTTTGAGCGATCGAAATGTTAAAAATGTTAAAAACGATTAATTGTAATTTAAAACGTTGGGCATAGCGATCGAGTGTGAAAATTGTCTCCGGTTTTGCCGATTCTTCGATGTCCTTGAGAAATTTTTCAAGCAAGGAACTGCGTGCAAAAATCACGCTCGAGTTTCCTTATATCGATGATGGACGGCGTTTCTAGAGAGAAAAAACGCTAAATAATAACCGAAACAAAGAATTACTACTGTTTATTCAAACCAACATTAGGGGAATACTGATGGGAACATGTGGTGTCAGCTGTTGGATTTCGTTACGCTAGAATTCCGCCGTGTGTGGGATCTTAAAAACTCCATGCGCAAGTTTATTGCGTGAAATGTCGCCGCGTGCAATTTCTACTTTGGAACGCCTGTTGAAATGTTGCACCGAAATCAATTGCGTGCAATTTTCTCTCTAATGCCGATCCCGCTCCGCTCGATTTCGAAGAGAATCGCACCTAATTTGAATTTAAAGTAAGAAATGATGTAAATGATCTTAAAGTATGATCCAATAGCTTCTTTTCTATCGATTGATCGAAATGTTTAATTGTTTTTAAAGCCTTTAGTTGGTTTTTGGTGCGTTTGCTATTATGTTGCGCGAAGTCTTATCGTTCGCAAGTTCACGGTCAAGGTGGACGTAATAATCTTGCGTAGGATAAAGTTGCGTGCAATTTACTTGCATCCGAAACTTGCGCGCACCCTTTTTCGCCGTTTCAACTCAGTTTTTAACTGAAACTATGATCCTAAATGAGGAAGATGGTTTTAGAAGTGTTGTAAGGTATCGTGAAAAGGGGCTATTAAATAATTTGACGCTTTTAAAAAAGGATTGTGATGTATTTTGAAAGATACTTTCTCGTGCAACAATGTTGCAAGGAGACTGATCTTACGCAAGTTCACGGTCATGGAATGCCATGTAATCTTGCGTAGGAATATGTTGCGTGCAAATTTCTTGCATTCGCCGATATTTGAAACGCGTTTCGGCATATTAATTCAAGATTAGTTTAGTTGTTTCAAAATGGCGACATGTTCTATGCGAGTTTGCTGGTTTATGATGGGAAAAAAATGAGTTGATTTACTTACCTATTAAAGGAAACTCGATCTACCAGTTTTCTTTCTTTTCAAGATGTTTCAATATCTTATTTGAATTTTTTCCCACATCTGCATTAACAAGTTTATTTGCTCACTGGAATATGTAATTAATGTAAATACATAAAATATTTGAAAGAAATATTGGATAAATTTAGAAAGAAGTATTTTCTTCTACAATAATATGTTATAGATATTGTTTTAAAATGGGACAATTGTATATAAAACGTAGTCTTTTATTCCTGTCGATGACAATTTAAAAATCTAGGATATTTAAATAGAATAGGGGAAATAATTGAATGTATGTTGTCCTCATTT
Source organism: Glomeris marginata (assembly GCA_034696005.1). Classification (NCBI taxonomy): domain Eukaryota; kingdom Metazoa; phylum Arthropoda; class Diplopoda; order Glomerida; family Glomeridae; genus Glomeris; species Glomeris marginata. Next base: position 7,280 of record JAQFZQ010000510.1, on the reverse strand, counting down.
TGCTAATTTTAGTTGAACCAAGCGTGGAAAAAAAATATGAATGCCAGTTCTAATTTTAAACATTTGTTGCTATATTTAAACAGTAATGATTTGATGGCAGATGAAAATAAACTGGGTGAATTATGATGAAAATAAGCCCATTGTGGGACGATAATAATAATTTAAAAAATAGTAATGTGTGTAATTAAATAGAAAGAAATAGTTGTACATGGTGTAAAGATTTTTAACATTTTCCAAGGACATTGATGTACCTAATCATCATATCATCATAAGACCAGATATCAATTTACTGCACTGGATGCCAGATTATATTTTCCTTATTAAATTGATGGATTGTATTACGTCTGGCAACTTGTTGGCAACGCAGGAACCAATATATTTTATACGTAAAATGAGAATTTAATAAGGTATCCTCCAATTATTTATTTACGAGGAGAAATTTTGAATATAGCAATTATATTATCAGTTGGTTTTCCGGCAAATGTTTTAAAGAATTATATTGCCTGTGTCATTCATAATTGTGATGCTGATGTCTGGCCTTGTATAAATATGCGTGCATTTTGCTTTTGGATACAGTCCAAACTTGTTGGCAATTTATTGATTATTTTGCATAATATTTTCGGCAACTACATGTACACTTTTAGAGAAGTTCACTAATATTGGGTTTTTGTGGTATGAATATTTTGTAATTAAAACGGTTGTACCTAAACTGGAATTTTCAGGAAATTCAATAATTATAAGTTAAATATAAAAGAAAATTGGGAAGTTTTTATGCAAATAATGAAAATATAGTTACAGTATTATACTTAAAATTCAATAAATATTGTCAAGGAATTGCATAGTTATAAATGTTACATTATTTTGGACAGGAAATACTTTAAATAACTTTGTTTTTGATGTTGAATATATACTAAGAAAGTGTATTTGACAGTATAAATTTATAGAAATCGATTGTTTTCATGAAAAAGGAAAACTTTTATAAAATAAGTTAAATTGGAATATTTAGGTTATTAAAAATTACGGTCCACACTGGTTTTTAGATTTAAGTACATAGAGTAAACACATGTGACTTTAGGTATATACTGTATAAATTATCATAACAAATTGGGCCTTGAAATACTGAGAACTTGTCAAGTTTATACATTTATGTTGTTTCAAATGTGCAGTCTAGAATTGGAGAATCAATAAATCTAAATGGTTTTTTCTTTTCTTTTTTCTCCCTTATTTAGTTCAGCCGGTTGGTGAAGAAGCTCCCAGAAGCATCTTGGTCGTCAGTTGTGGGTGCTGTGGTAGATACCTGAAGAAAGGGCCACCAGGCCCCTGACACTCGTGCAGAAACAGCTCATCTAGTGGTGGTGGTCTCCAGGGAAAAGAAAGCCAACAAGTGGAAGAACTATTTTGTTTGTCTGCTGGTCTGCAAGTGCACAAACCTGCTTCTGCAGTGATATTACTTGCTGCAAGCCCTGGAGAACCGTGGACATCCCCGACATCACTTGTCGGGTGAAGTCACCCGTAAGGTATGTAACATATTTACAACCATAAAGTATTTTTAAGATTTTTACCTTGTGGTCCTCGTAGTTTGGAACAATGTTATTTGATTTTCCTTTCGCTATTTGCATTATGCCCATGAGGTTTTTGCACAGTACCATCTGAAAAATGTCCTGTTGGTTTGATCGATATGGTCCATTGTAGGTAAACCAGAAATTGCAACAGGAAATCCTGGAATTTTTTCGTAATTCTGGAAAATGTATACATAATTTCGTTTATTGATTTGTGTGTTCCTCTTCTAATTTACTTGGAACAAAATACCAATTTAGACTTTTGAAATTAGATGGTTCATTCCATTTATTCATAAGTTTTTAAGGGATTAATGTGGTTTGTTATGTAATAACTATATTTCACTAAATATGTATTTTGTGTCCTGGGAAAAAGTTATAAATATCCTTGAAAATACTGGAAATATACTGGAATTTTGAAATGAAAGTTTAGTAGACACCTTGAATTATGAGTTGGGAAAGCAACCCAAATATATGTGAGCCAGTATTTATTAGTGTTCAATTCTGTGAAGAATTTTAATTAGGGATTAATGAATGAATGGATAACTGAGATTTGGTGATTATGGCATAAATTAAATTTAAGTAGTCTTCTCATCCGGATTTAGTGTCCACATGCCAAAACACGAGTTGTTAATTAGATATGTCCAATAATTATTATGTATTGTTAAAGTGAATTATTTGATGAAGTTGGCATGGATGGAATGATTCATTATTTAGAAGATTGCTGCGATAGAAATAATATAAAGACTAGCAATTAAATATAAATTAGAATTACAGTGGATGTAAATAAATGTTTCTTTAATTAAAATATACTATACATAGTTCAATAAAATGGTATGTTTCTAAACTTTACCATCAGTGAGAGCGGAATAGTTTGTAACAGCTACCAGTCAAGACCATAAGTTTTTTAGATACGGTGTACTGTTTCATGATTAGTATACGTGAGATGGCACTGTCAAGTTAAGATCATCAAAATTTCATAAGATGTGATTGCTTTCAACTGCTTTTGACTGGCTCGCAGTGGGCATTTTGCAGCAACCTGGCAACATTTGCTAGTACACTTGAAAAGTTTTTCATTTTGGCTTGCCCCTAGTAAGTACAACATTTATGTGTTGCTTCAGAATATACTGTAATATAGTGAAACCTTGATCTTCAGTGTTGTCCAGCTAAATCCAGTCCCATTCAGAGTGAATTCAGGGTGATATACCCATGATCTTTTGATGGTTGGATTGCGGTGGACTCGGGAGGTGGTTTCAATGTATAACTGTGTAGTTATTGGTAAATTTTTAGCTGTGGAAGATTATGTTGTGTTGTCTTCATGTGATATTAGATATTGTATGGATTCTAGCAAAGTAATTCCAACATTTGTCTAGAATTGTGACTTGGAAATGTGATCATGGTTGTACCGATGGTTATACCAATTCCACCTTTTGTCTTTGTGATCCCCAATATGAACTTATTCTAACCAATTCAACCATTTTATACCAATTCCACCATTTGTCTTTGTGATTTTGAATTTATGAATATGAATTCTGACAAACCAATTCCATCTTTTGTCTTTGTGATTTACAGTTTATGAACTTGTTCTAACCAATTCCACCATTTGTCTTTGTGATTCACAATATGAACAACCGATTCCACCATTTTATTACAGTGAAATCCGTTTATAAGCACTCCGGTTAAAAGAACCATCCCCTGATATAAGGAACCACTTTCTCGGTCCCGGCAGGGCAATATTGGTTTTACTGTTAAAAACTCCGTTTATAAGCACTCTGGATGTAAGAAACTCCGGATATAATACTCTTATTTTGAAACAAATTTGGTCACTGCTCCGGTTATAGTGAACAATCTGAAGGTCAACTGAAATTATCCTGCTACATATTATAGGAAGTTACTTAGGGATCATTTTGGGAAATAAACAGCATTCCAATGCTAGGGGAGTTACCCACTGATTAGATTATGAGATAAAATATCAATTGGATATCATTATTCGTAATATTATGGTGCAGGTTTTCACTGGTCAGCAATCCTGTTATAGTGAACTTTTTCAAAAAAGTTTCTTTTATCAGAAGTGCGGATGTAAGAAACTTCAGTTCCCTTACAGAAATTTTCTTCTTTTCCAGTGCTGCAACAGGTCTGCACGTGAAACAATGGCACACCTGCGGCATGTCTGCTGCATACTTTAAAGTATGTAGGAAGCCTGTAGGAAGTCTGTAGTTTGCAGCTTATATGCATGTAAGTTGCAAACTGCAGATTTCCTGCAGTTTGTTGTGTATTCAAGTATGCAGCAGGCATGTTGCAGACTTGCAGCAGCCATGTCTCATGTATGCCATTGTTTCACATGCAGACCTGCAGCAGTTAACGAAAATTTCTGTAATTAGGGTTATAAGAACCAAAATATGCGGTCCCTTCGAGTTTCTTATAAACGGATTTCACGTATTAGGATTGTGATGGTAGTATAAATCATTGCAGTCTTGTTGATTGGATATTGAAGTTTGCTATTTACTATTTATATATACTATTTGTTCCCACGGGTTTGGGTTGAATGTGAGTGGAGGAAGTTGTTATATAGTGTTCAGTCACTTCGGGTTGAACTTGAGGAGTTTTGTTAGGGAAAACAGCTGAGCAAGTGAGGCATAGATTGGTATACTAGGTGAGTGAGAGTGGTTGGTTGTTGCTTGGAGGCATTTGCTGGTTGCTGAGCTTTGTTGGGCTATTATACAATCGATGAAAGGGATGCATTTAGGTCATTGTCAATGTGCCAAAGCTTTTCCTATACAGTGCAGCAGAACATGCATATTACATACATGGATACTTGCATGACATAAGTACACATCAACAATAGGAAGTTAACTACTTTTCTGTACGTATTTGATATTTCTGTTAGTAAAGTTGTCTGGCAACTATGGAAACATTTACATACTTCATTTAAATATAATTAATTAATTTCATTTTATAGTTCGGGGTAAAATGGTGAATATTTTTTATTATTATCTGTTGGGAACTGTTCCATATGGGAATTCAATGCACGGTGAATTTGGCACTTAACCATGATTTAGCATTAAATTATTAATAACATTTGCCAAATCTTTGTACATATGTACATATATGTTTTTATTTAGAGAGTGTACTTTTAATTTTTCACTAAATTATAAAACAATTTTGTCTCAGTAAAGTTTAGACTTTATCAATATTGTATGTTGGATAAATTTCAGGATAAGAAACTGTGTAAACTAAAATTGATATCGGTTATTTGATAAGCTGCCATTGCGTTATGTAGTACATTTGTTGATTTATTGGATTGGAATTTATTAATATTAAAGGAATTTATAATGTAACCGGGTTCAAAATTGGATATTTGCACATTTGGAGACTTTTTAATTTTGAAATTATTATTATTATAGAACAGTTAGATTAATTTGTGAGTCAGCTGTAAAAAAAATAAAACAGTTCAGTTTATTATACAACTCATTTATTGAACCATATTTTGTTATTTAATCATTATTTAAACTGTTGTACTACCTGATTATTGATTGGGTTTAATAAGTGTATTTATTTTTGTTGTAATAGTAGTGCAATTTTGAAGAATAGCATTGATAGGTTTAATTGTATCATGTTGTATTTATAAAATAATAGAAGTAAAAGTATTGATTTCACCAATTTCACAAAAGGAATTATCGATTTTATACGATTATATAATATTTATGAACTATATTTCTTGGAATAGGATGGTTTAATTTCATTAAACTTTTAGTAAATCAATAGCTTAACGTTTGTAAACTTTAAATTATATTTTAAAACAAGTATAATACATTAATATAATATTTGTTTTATCTGTTTTTAATGGAATTGTGGTAATAATTTTATGTAGGCCTATTGGTATTATAATTTTTATTTTTTATATAATACATGTCATTTTCCATGTTTACTCAAGTTGAATGAGGATATATAATATGAATTGGGACAATATTTATGTTGCATTTGTAGGCAACTGTATATTTTGCTTTATATGTTTATAGTATGTGTGATAGGCCTATATTTATTTCTATTCAGAACCGATTATATATAAACTTCTTGGGTTGCATTTCTGGCTGCAATCTGTTGGCTATTTCTATAAAACATTTTGAATATTGCTTAGCTTTGTGATTTGATTGAGTTTAGAGAAAGATATAATAAAAAATTACATTCACTTCCCAATGTTGCATGGGTTTCTGTTTGCATGCGTCATATTGTGTTGCACTAACCCTGAAAACCTAAGTGTTTGAATAGTATAATATGTATCTAGCTATCTATCCAAGCTTGTTATATTGGATTGTCCTCTAAAACATTTTGCCATAAAGTTTATGAGCAGCTGGCATGTGACAGTGTCACGTGTCAATGATGGAATAATAAAAATGCAGCATTGCATATTTGAATATTTATTAAATATTTATATACTACAAACCTTAAATTTATTCATATGCTTTAAATTATTAATAAAAGAGTATAAATATCCTGGGCGTTTACTGAACTGGAAATGTACTGGGACTTTGTATTTAATCCTGGAAAATTATGCTATAATTTAGAAAATTATTTTAATTTTCCTCTTTAACTTTCAAATTTTACTTATATAAATAATCTCAGATACATTTTTACAAACAGTTTATTATAATATATATGTAATCATGTGTCATTTTATTATTCAAGCATAACATTAATAACTAACATTTAATTCATTCAATTTATTTATTTTGTGTCCAGTAAAAAAAAATCTTAATTCTGGAAATAAAATATAATTTTGAAATTAAAGTTGAGAATGCACTGTAATGAAACAACTTTAGTTATTTAAGTATTATAATGTTATCAGTAATGTGTAGTATTGAAAATTGAATTTAAAAGAAAATAAAATTGAAATATTAAAGTAGAAATATTAGTTGCTAAAATGTCCGGTAGATGGCACTACAATACGTATTTTAATAAATACGTAACACTGTTTTGTGTATGGTTTTATAAGTGGGTAAATACGTGGGACTATTTATAGAAAATATAAAGTTTAAGTTTAGTATCGATTGCGCAATTTGAAATAAAACTTTGTCAGATTTAACTTTTATGACGTCATTGTGTAATATTTATGTAGCAGCCAGTCTGCTGAATGGCTAACTTTTTTGTGTGTGGGAAAATTGCGAGCAAATGTCAGGGTCAATATATGTTAATGTGCATATAATATATAATAGATAGACCTGTTGTGATAAAAACGGTGATATATTTATTATAGCAGTAAAACCAGCTTGATAGTGTTAATATTACATAATGTGGATTAGTGGAGCTATAAGTAACTTTTTAAGAATTTAATTTGCATTTTTTTGTAAATTATATTCTCTAGTTTTCAATGGAAATACGTAAGGAGAATTTGAATGTTTCCATTGTGTTATTTTTCTCAGTACTGTTGAGATGTGTGTGCAAAATATATATCAACAGCCTGGGGTTAGTTAAAATAAATGAATTTTGTATTAGGACGGACTTCGATTATTTTCTTTGTCAAGTTTGCCGGAAGTTCGGTTCTGCACATAATCGTATATATATATATATGCAGTAGGTTATGTATAAAATCGATATCGAAATTATACGTATCGGTATTTTGGCTGTCGTATTTCTGAGCTCAATCTCTCATTAAGGCAGGAACACATGTACATTTATTTGAATTCTCCACCAATAGATGGCAGTGCAGTCGCGGGACAACGTGAC
>JAQFZQ010000509.1:0-31702 GCA_034696005.1 Glomeris marginata | reverse complement strand
GTACGCTCGAGCATGCGCACTAGAACGTACCGGTCGGTACCGGTGCAGGGTTGAGGGCAGATTGCAGACGCTAGTAGAAAAGACTGTTGACCGTATCACAATTACGTTCACAGACTGCTAGCACAATTCGGCCCTCAAGGGGTATAAACTCTATGCACGCAATTGTATTGCATATCAACATTAACCTTGTGTGTTCAATGCAATACTCCCTACAGAAATGTTATGCATATGCAATAACTATAGTGCAACAAAATTGAAGCTTTTGCAACTTTAACTGCCTCATATATAATGATGTTCCATATATAACCTATTAAAGTTTTAATTTTTTACTTCGGGATGCATGTTTTGTTTAGTTTGAGGTGTCCGAGCACACTATCGCATATTGAGTCCTAGGCACACCATCTATCTTGGTGCTAATCTGCTTTTGCCACTAAACTATAAGTATTTGCAACACATGCTATTTCAGGGTCTTCGGTAAACTAGCTAATCTTGGCAAATATACCAAATTCGAGGTCCAATATCTGATTCACAAGGAATAGCAAAGGTCCAACACTGATAACTATACTGCTTGCAGTATACCCACTGATTACTTCCAATCTAAACATTCTCAAATAGTTTTCTATATAACATATTTGGAAATTCTGCTTATTAATTTGTTGATTGCTGGCTCAAACGCGTTGTAATTTTTGAGATTATGCATATTGCTGAAAAAGTAGTTATCCCCAGACACTGTGCAAATAGTTCTCGTCGTTGCCAAAAAATGGAGGCCTGTTAATAATAAATTGAAAGGTCATGCACCTTAACGTTCCCATAGTGCACTATGTTCATATTGGCTTAAAACGTACTAGACAATGACTGGGAGTGTAAAAACGCACCAGAGACCATCATTTGCATTTCAGAAAAGTTACAAATGAATAGCAAAGGAAGAAATGCTCTAAAGCAAACAGTGCTTGAAAGTTAAGCAAGCACTCACTCACTCGAGCACGTCCATTGCATACCAGGGACTTGTCAAGTTAAGGAGGTAGTAGGTTGAAGACATTGTACGTTAAGGAAGGGTCTTGAAACGATTTTGTTATAGGTAGATAGGTGTTGGCTCGCCATCGGCAATGGCATTTGGCGGGATAAGAATGAACACCATGTTCAAATGCATTGTGCAGGCCGCTCCTTATTGCACGTGCAATCGCAACAGAGCAAAAGTAGCCCTGAAAAATATTTACCCTAAACTGCCAGTTGAAAAGGTGAAGAGGAAGAAACGGTTGGGTTGGGGGAAGGAGGGGGTGGCTAGTGGCTGGTGGTGGTGGTTGTGGTGTGATGGACCGACAGGCTCTGCCCAGGAAAATAAAGAAATGTTTCGGATTAGCAGTCTCTCAGACACCTCCCAGGCGCCCTCTGTGTCAATAAATGTGACGTCATTATCCAATGGAAAATATCTAAAAAGGTCACTTTGGACGACCGCAAGTTTGCTTTTGCATAAGTCTGTGAACTTCCAAGTTACAATGGCAATGAAGCCGTTGTTCGTCTAGAGAAGAAAAGACCAAGCTTGAACTCAGATGCTACAAGAATTCTTTGAAATTCACTAAGCTCAGCATGTTTCATTCAGTATATAAAATGGCAAATCAAATGTTTAGAAATCAAATGTTTTAGAAATTATTCCTAACTTTTTAATTTAAGTGTCATGAGGCACAATAATAGACTTTGTAAACATGAACATCCGGTTGACTTGAACACCAATTCTGCAGCAAAATTATTCCTCAAATAATATCGAAAACTATGTTATGATACAATTAAGTTTATAAACTTAATTTTCAGCACTATACAATTTTGCATGTGGACAAATACAGGACTTCAAATAATAAAACAAATTAATTGAGTTTTAAATAATACTATGCTGATTATTAAATTATTTGTAGTGCAAGAATTGATAAAGTCCTTGGACATGTGTTGGGGATGCATAAATTGAAAGTGAAAAATATACCGATTCGATAAGAATAGCATATACAAATATGTCTAACATGCATGGCCAATGCGCCACATGCAACAAAACTCGATGACTTGGTAAAAAGTGAGCATTGAAAGACTGTAAAGTGCATCATAGAGGGATAGGTTTCGAGTTTGGGCGGAGCCGATGACCACGTGCTCCCAGACTGCTGAGAGGGTCAAGCTCGTGCATCACTCATCTTTTGACACATCAAAACCCACGTGCTACATTGGCGTCAATTTGCTCTAATCAGGAACTTTGAACGCGCAACGAATCCATTTTCTTCAAATAGCAAAAAATAATAAAGAGGATGAAAGCGCGAACAACTGTCTGAATATATATGTACATGAATCCACGAAAAATTCTCTCCATTGCTCACTGGATGGCCACTCAACAAAACCCCCAAGTGTCAATCATCCTTAACGGGTTTTCATAAACGTGTGATTTGCATGAAAGGAAAAAGAAAATCTGTGGGAATGTTGCTTTGAATGTTGGCAGAACGTGGGTATTGAATTTTAGTAGAATGCCAAGATAGGTCTTTTGATGTCTACTTAGGGGCCCACTGATAATGCCATAATCCCGCTGTCAAAAACTGACAATGTCACAATAGTGGCATGAATCTTTGAATATTAACACAATATAAATTCAATGCCAGTCAGTACGTATAGACATACTACTTAATTAATAAGCCATCCAGCATTGTTATGTTGTGATTTCCCCTAAATTTAATAGTCTCATGCATGGTGTGGCGAAGCTAATAGAGGCTAATTTAAAATAAGTAGGTATTTTCTGACAAGGAATCATTTTCTACACTAAGGTGTGTAAATGCATGCAGCAGTTTTTTTTATATAATTGTGTCTCATGCATGCTGCATATAAATGCATATTTCAACACTGTTTAACTGCAGAACTTATGCAGAATGCACATATCACTTCAGAAATTGTAAACCTGCTGCAAGCATGCAGTATAGGATGTCTGCAAGTTATAAAATGTTCTGCAAGTTAATTTTACCTCCTACTTAGCATTAAATGATCAATAATAATAATAATCTTGTTGCTAACGGGTCCTCTACACAGTTGTGTCTTAACCCGGGGGCCCCATCCTAACCTATTCCTTATACCTCGCAAGCAAATGTGCTAACCCGTAGCCAGTAGACCCATATGGGTTGCAACACAAGCATATTTTAATGCACACACAAGTTTTTAGGGCCCACAGCGAAATCCTTCGTAGATACTCTAGTTAATTAGAAGTTGGGGAAAACCGGAGCACCCGGAGAAAACCCATTGCAAACTGGCAGGATTACTAGAAAACTCCTTTGCACATGCTATAGACCCAAGATCGAACCCGGGACCACAGAGGTACAAGGCGAGTGCTCTAAGCATTAAACGATCAAAAAATAATAATTTTTAAGTATATATTTAATTTCATTTAGGTAAAACTTAACATATTTTTGTGGTAGAATTAATTAGAAGTAACAGCACATTTGAAAATGTATACAATTTTTGGAATGTTAAAAGGATTCTGTATGTATACTGACACATAGAGGAAATTGAGTCGCCTCAGTTAACATGTTCATAAAGATCATCACCTGAGAAATTTTATGACTTGACTGTAAGTACGTCACACAGGGGCGCGAACTTTGGCAAAATCCTGCAAACGACTCTGCTCATAATCGTCTAATAATAACGCAACCACTTGTCTACAAGATGGCCATTTAAAACTTCCAAATATAATAACAAACTGTAATATATCAATAAGCGTTTACCTCCGGCCAGGGTAAATTATACGGGAATAAGTAGCAATCAATTATTGCACGTATAATTTCTATATTTTTTTTTTTCAAGTCACGCAATAAAAATTGCTGACAATGAAAAGTAACAACTTCAGAACTGCAGTAATTTATAGCAGACTGGAGCAGTTGCATTACATTATACACGTACAATGAATAATTATTATATATACTTACATAAATAAAAATATTTAATCCCACTCTTGCAGAATATTCATTCATTTCATTGAATTATAGTCTACATGGTTAAAAAAGGATAAATGGGCAAGTCATGTTGCATGATTGAGCAGGAAATCTGAATTTTCTATTAGACAAGACATTACATGCCATTTTTAAGGTAATAATGTGCTTAAATTGAGAATACCAGAACATGTGATTTATAGATGTTAGTGTTGAAAATATTTCACTGATTGTAAAATATCTTTCTCCCCGGGTTTACTGACCATGCATAAGGGACCATTCAGAAACTATACGTTCATAAAGACAGAGTTAATTAAAGCACTACAATTTAAATGAATGAATAAACAGTAAACATGCAATTATAATTTATTTTTAAATAAGTAATTTTAAACATGTAGAATATTATTCGTTCCTTTTTAGCATTTCCATTTCTTGTACAACTTGGTAAATGTTTTTTCCTAAAAAGAAATGTCTATGCATACATGTCAACTGTAGAATTAAACTTATTCCAAACATTAGTTGCAGGATATTTAGAGCTGCGTGAGCAGTTTGTGAATCAAGTTGTGGCGATCTTCAAAATAGATAGTCATTTCAACCTGAGGCAGTTGAAGCAATTTCTGGAAGCAGTTGGGGCAAAAAATGTTAATCATATAGTATGAATTTGGTGAAATGGACCCGTCACAAGTTTGACGTGCACACTTTTGGTTGGTAGTCTAAACAGCTGCGGTCACTTCAATCTTCTTGCTGCACCGTGTTCAGCATCCATAAATTTTAAGAGCCATAAAGGTACACAGTGACCAAGCTGTTTATCGCCAATAAAGCCTAATGAAGCCCTGAATGGGCACCTCTCGTTTTATAGACTATCTTATACAGTAAGTATCATCTTCAGCATGCCTTCAAAAATCTGTGCACAACTCATTTGCACATTTATTAGCCCACAAATGCTCATTTATGATTTCTCAGAAGAGTGAAACTTAAAAATATAACTGCTCTGTGACTGTAAACGTTTTGTCTGGATGTTAATTTATAAAACGAAAGTGGGGCCACCTCACAGTATAGCGCTAGCTCAAACTTTAATAACAGAATTCTATAGGTTACATGTCAGTTCAGAATAAAAACACCTCATTATCTGTGCTGTGCCTGAATCAATATATTACTTATATTAAGAATATCAGGTTTACAACGTGCAAAAATGCTCAGTACTAGGAATCAGTTATGTGCTAATAACTACTTAGTCAGTGTCATTAATATGAAGTTAATTGCTGTGGAAAATATATGTAGCAATATTAAATAATTTCTATTTTAGAGGATTACGTTTAGCATATTTTAATGTAAAATTACAGTATCAGAGTTTGTATATCAGCATGATAATAAAAATGCACCAAGGTGAAAGATTGTCACCTAAAATGCTCAGACTATTCATTGAATTCTATGTGATCTATATATGTATTCGGCAGTCATTGATCCGTTTTCTTGAAGTTTGTGCTAAATTTACCATATACTTGCTATGTACACATCATATAACGATGCCAGCTGGGCGTTTATTGGCCCACCCAAGAAGTTTGCACGTTACCTACCTGGGTTAAGAAACCTATGTGTTATAGGATTGCATTCATTTCCAAAACCCCACATCGCGAAACAACAAGTTTTCAATTTCGGCCTCCCGTGGTCGATGCCCCAATCTTTTGCATCAAATTCCAATGGTTATTCTTTCCCCCATGCATGCACTTGGAACTGCTAAACGACCATGTTTCCTTAAATGAACATCACTTAAGAAACCCTTATGCGCAGGTAATTAACTGCACCCATAATAAAAGTCAATATGGGGAATATAAATGAATAATTATGCGGCAATTCCGGAATAAACATGCACGCAGTATATAGCTATTGCAGTTGGTGTAGTCACGATGTACAATGAAATTATGGTATGCTGCATGCTCAACTATGCATGCTCTATGTTCAACTATATTTATGGAGCAATCCCTGCAGCCAAGGAGTTAGACGAGTGCCCACTTTTAGTTCATCCATCTTGAGTCTCGTGCAAGCAAAGTATTCGCAGCGGGAAGGATTTTAATGTATGACGTATATATATATATATATATCCACGCATGCGTACTATAAGTCAGCATTGAATTTCATGACCATGCACCAATCTCCTCCGTCATCGGTCTCCGTCGCTGCTTCGCATTCTTGCAATCCGTTTTCTAATTTATGAACCAAGTTGCTTGTAGGACAACAAGAGAGAGAGTGAGAGAGAGAGGTAAAGTAAAAGATTAAGGGGAGGGAAGGTTATTCGCCTATAAAACCACAACAATACCCACATGACATTAATAGCCCACCGCGCATGCGCATTTCAGACAAACACCACGTGATTGCAATTGTTGAGCATTGCATCAAAATCGACATCCATCATGTTCAGTTTGTGTATGTGCAAGTGTGCCAGTGTGTGTATGCAAGTGCAAGCAAACACGAACATATATAGCCGGATGTCACACTTTTCAAAGGGGTGTACCTCAGGTTTTGACACATTTCTGTATGCTATGGGCCTTAATGGGGCCCCTCCCCACCCACAGAACACTGCCCATTTATGTATATAACACCATGATGACGAAGCACGTGTATATAGGTAGATGTTTGTGCAGCTGCAATATACTTTCAAAACTCTATAAGCATTTGGATGCAACAAGGCACGTGTGCTTTCCACAAAAAACTGCACGGAATGTATGTTTTTGAAAAACAGGATACTATATAGAAATGGCAAACTTAATATTGTAATATCAATACGTACATTAGATTACAATTATCTAATTAAAGCAATTGCTTTTCAATGGACTAACATCGAATACACTACAGAGGTCGCAACTAGAGTTGACCATCAAATGCACCCACCTCCTGCTAAACTCGACCGGGTCCATCCCATGCGAATGGGGATATTCAGGTTTGGTGCAAGGTGCTATGGGGGATTTTTCTAAGAATTTTCCCGTGCTGATCGTTGTTTCACCAAACCTCAATGTCCCAATTCGCATGGGATGGACCTGGTCGAGTTTAGCAGGAGGTGCATGGGTGCATTTGATGGTCAACTCTAGTTGCAACCTCTGTATGTATTCAATGGTAGTCCATTGAAAGTTCCCCTTGGACGAAAGTTACACCAAATTTGGAGCCATTCCGACTTCTGGAATAATTCCTGAAGATTTGTTAGTAGTTTATAGTTTTAAATTAGTAAATGTATATGATAACACTTGATCACTATATACTGCGTGAACCTGAAGTATTGCCTGTTTGAAAGTATCATCTATGTTATACGACAATTAGCAAATGTGATCTGGGAGACACCTGTTGATGGTATCAGGTTTGACCCTGTGGCACTGTATCAAGGTCATTCAAAACTTCACTTCGCCATCTTTGAAGATAGGGGGATGGTGTGAATTACTGTATTCAATAAATGTTGACAACACTTTTCTGAATATTTTGGTGAAAATATGCTTGAAATAAGTAAATAAACACAACATCAGCTTAATTGTGATAAGCTCAATGCATATCATTTACAGTTGGGTCATGCAGGTAAGTTTTCAAGGGGCAGCTACAAAACACTTCCTTTCACTATATATGTCTGACGCTCGATGTTGGCACTTTTGGGATTAAGTAGGGGAGAAGCTCCCCATTGTCCGATAATTGTGGGCCCTTTGTTCACCTGTGGAAATTCTAAGAGAAGGGGTGGAGACTTTCTCCCCCCAAAAGTGCCAACATCCAGTGGCATACAAATACTATTTTGTGTGTTCGCCATTTTCATGCATACCTATATCTGTTTTCACCAAAATATTAAGAGTAGTGAGGCAACATTTATTAATTCACACCATCCCCTATATACAAAGAAGGCGGACTTGCTTTGAATGGCCTTGATGCAGTAACTCAAGGTCACATACGACTTCATCAATATATATTAAACTTTGCTATAGTCTCAAACATGCAGGCAATAGTATACTTTTAGTTCTCAAGATATATGCATCATGAAGACGACAATGTTGATTCAATTTCATATTACAAATTAATCTTCAAATTCCTTTTTTATTCACACACACACACACCAGTATTTTAGGAGTAAAAACTTGATTGGCAACGAATAGCCATATGGGGACAAAACTTTTGCATGTAACCATATAAAGGCGGAATATGAATACCAACTCAGTGATGGATAACATAGACAGACAGACAGCTGATACAGCCTTACGGAATATTAAGCAAGGAATATAAAACTGGAAAAGATTTACTCGAACGAGAAGTGAATTAATTGAAAATCGCATCACGTCATTCGCATCTTCGAATATATCTTGATTCGCATTTTCCGCCCAATCAATCCGTCAGTGGCATACAATGCGACATATTCATGGCTGACAACGACCATCTATAAAACAAGTCCCTTTCTGCATAAAACTTCTCAGAAATTTAATTACAGCCACATTCCTGCAAGAGCCGACCTTGCAGCAGAATTGCAAAAAATAAAACACGGCCAACCAAAATTCGCTATCCGACGATTTACTGCAACTGTCGTTCGAACCCCTTGTCGTAAAGCACAGCATGAGGCACCAACTACTCACTTTACCTTCATTTCTTTATCCACAGAGCCCCATGTCCAAATCATGTACCTCAAACTGGCAGCAAAAGTCTGAATTCAACATGACTTCACATTATCCGCCAAATTATGCCATGTGGTCTGCCCAATTAACTAGAAAGCACACGACTTACTTCACCCATTGTAGATTAAATTAGTAACCTATTCGAACAGCCTTAACTTACAGTGAAATGCTCCACTTTGTACGAAAGCAAGTCAATTAATTTTTATAACCAAAATGTATTTTTTAGTCAGATAATTGTCTTATCTTTCAGGAATATGGATAAATTATCATTGACTGGAGTATAAATCCTTGCAGAAACTTTTTAAGTTGCATGCATATAGCTGTGACATTTACAGTTCCCAATGTAAAATTAGCACTTCTGTTATATATATATTACAAATACATATATTAATATAAATGAGATGACTGATAGATTCACACGCATAAAAAGCATATTCATAACTGCACCAACCCCAGATGCCAGTTAGAAGCAGTTTCATTTCACATAATATAATGAGCCTTTTCCATAAATTCTATAGGTAAATTTGAATTCTTCTTTTACGATTGAAACTATATAATAACATGGACCATTTGGCATTTTTAAAATCAAATGCAGTGCAAGTAAGTTGTAGTCGAAATCATTCGCTGCCAATGATTTACCAAAGATATTTAAGTTTTATAACAGGTTAAAACATACAAGTAAATGAACCAGTTTTAATGTTGCCAGTAACTCAATGTCAGAGTTTGAAAAGAGCCATAGCAAGTTCCCATGCTAGCCTAAACCAACTGACATACCACCAAATTAAGACCGTAAAAATTCTTCCACGTTCGGCAGGATTCCAAGTGCAGGTTGTCCTGCATGATTATGCAGATGCTCACAAAACCAATTATGCACTGAACAGGGGAATAAGTACAACTTTCCACAGAATATGGCTTGAAAGACAACTGTAAAGTTGAAAATTATCAAAAAAGGAAAGAAGGTAACAAACACATCATACGCAACACAGAAGACAATTCAAAATTATTAACAAGGTATTTATCGATAGATGTTATGCGGGGGACATATACATGCACCACATAGCAATGCAAAGAAAAGTCCAACATCAATTTATGGCCTATTATAGTATAGTATAGTATAGGGTTTTCATAAAATCTCCCTCATTGCAAAGTTGATATTTTGGGAAAGATGGAATACAGCCTGAAGTTTTATTACTCAGTACAAAAAAACATCAAGAAATTCTGGTGGAGATCAAACTGAAGCACAGCAAACATGTTATACAGAACCACTCCACATGCCTCTTGTGAAGTAGAAGAGTTAAGTAATTAAGTGAAACCACAGGGGCAAATTAATGAAGTCATCTTGGTCTGACAGAAATCTTGTTATGAATAATAGCCTTGGCGCTAATTAGTAATCAGTGAATTTACAATTAGCCAAACACTCAATTCAAATATATAATTATAATATAAGCATGTCTAATTACACGTGGCACATTATTATCAATATATAAGACCAATCAACAAAAATGCAGTTTGAGTCAGATTTGACCCTGACATATTAATTGAGAGATTAATGAAGCTATTTCTATACAAAAACATTCCATCTGCGCAACAAAATTTAGGAAGGCTAACGAAGTTTTTGTTTACAAAAATAGCTCCAGTGATGGCTTATTTCAATACCAGTCACTTGGACTACAGCTCTATATTAATTTTTACAAGCACAATTAATTGTAAGAGACTTGCAAAAGGATATGTGTTTGCAACTATTGTATATCGTGCACAATGGATTCATTGGTAATTTTAAAGCCTATCGAAGAAATCTGCAGTTTGCATGCATGGAATGTGATACATGAGATGCTGGGCTCAATGATCGATAGCCGTCAGATATATCCCTTATAAGTCAGGCGGTCCAATCAGATAAGGTCGGTGTTTCATTGTTAGAGCACACTGGTTTCTGGCGAATTTATTGTCCTTCATTGCGACACTGAGAATGTTGTTGCACGAGCACATGGCCTCCCCCTCTCTCTTTCTCTGCCCTCTTCCCTCTCTCTCTTTCTCTATAGCCTATACGTCTATCTATCGTCTCAGTTGTTCATCTGCACGGGGCAGAAGACCAACAGAAGAAGTTTTAGAGTGCGCAAAATCGTGGCGTCATTGTTTACAGAAATGACTGGCGAAAAGCAAGTGGAAGACGAGCAACAAAAGAGGTAAGAATGTGAGAGAAAAGCGATAGAAAAATCGAGGGACACAAGCATGGAAGGGGGTCGGTCGGTTGGTAGGTCCTCGATCACATGCAACAAGAACAAGTTGAGAACTTGGTTCTAAGTTGCAGACAATTCATTTTGATGATAGCGAATAAGGGGAATAGGTTGGCCAAGTGCCGTGACAACTCTATATCCACCCACACCAAAAACATGTTCATCTACACTATAGTCATAACCGAAGCAAAAGTTCCCATTTTCCGCAATTTATACATTTTAAAAACACCATTCCCATATACGGTAGCCTATTGATAACATGACAAAGAAGATCGCTTCATTGTATGTGTCTCGCTATTCATTGAGGATTTTCAGGTACGGTTGAACCAGTCTAAAGTAATATAACACGACTGAAAATCAATTCACAAATTCGATAAAATTATCACAAACATAGCAATAAGAAATTTTAATTTACGTTTGTACTACTTTAAGTTGTCAATTTGCAGTGCAATAATGTTAGATTATTATAATTTAGTCGACTTGACCACTGAAAGTTAGTCAATATACCACTGCAAATAAACCATGTGACCAACATAAAGGTCTTGTCACTATGACCAATGGTACTTATCAGTTGTTTTGACCATGTTTAATTAGACAAAAGTTTGTGAAAATGACTAAAGTAAACTATAGTTGAGTTTCAAGACAAAACATTTAACTTTTTGTCACAGTGAAATTGATATTATGAATTTATTTTCATTGTTAAAAAGTCATTCTCTTTAAATATTACACTCCATCTGTTACAAATTAGGCAGAAATCCACAATTAAATTTAACCTATGGTTTATATTTTAGAAACAGTGGTTATGTTCATGCACAAGGGATGGAAAGCCATTAAATATAGCATCTCGATCATAAATGTTAATATTTTGAAATTCAGATCCTAAAAAATTACACACACACATATGATGTGCCACATTACGTCTAAAAATTCAATTGCAGGTTATTGGTTTCATAAATTAATGCATTTCATTCGGAGATCAGGGTGATAACAAAAGGGGGGAGCATGCATTGAAAATCGGAGCAGCTTAGAAGTCAAGAGCTAGATGCAGTAGCAGATTGTGCAGCTTCTGCAAGTTGCAGCACATACCAATTTCCTAATAATGCCAGTTAATAATAGTGGTCAACTGGCAGATCGGAAATATCGGCGTGACAGTTGACCACGCCCACTTTGCCTACATACACATGATCATCATCTAACGGCCTTAAATGAGTGTGTTGTGTGTGCACTTGTTTAACCACTTAACGGTGCATGGTGTTCGCCCGTTACCTTTTTCGGTCACAACACCCCTGCCACCTCCAACCTTCATATTATTGACGCTAACAATGACTTACAAGTCGTTATCGTTCATCAAATTTAATTAGCGTGCACCGATGACAGCTTAAATCGCCAGCCAATGCTGTAATTACATTGTCAAGGCGGTGACTTCGTGCTACGCACTCAGTTTTTCTCACTTCCCAACGCCATCTTTTAAAAATGGCTGAAATATGGAACTCTAAGTCACGAGACTGAAGCACGAAATTTGCAAAGCTTCCATAAGGGACAGTTAATAAATGACGTCTCGCGTTCATGGGATGGTGGACATATGTACAGTTTGATCCTGCTTTCAATATAAGAGCACGCTCTTTACAAAGTGATCTAAGCCCCTCCTAGCTCATTCAGTTAATTCGTCTGTCTGAAATGGGTAGATTTAACAAATATCTTCCTATCTCCACTACCAACTCCTATAACAGGCCCATTCCGCAATATTCCTTGGTAAAATTGCATGGTCATTCATTATGAACATAATTGTTGAATATGGTAGAATATTTACAAATTCCATAAGTTTTTGCACATCTGGTGGAACACCCTGTATATGACATCAATGAATGATCATTTATCGCAATGTTTTCCATTCTCGATTGTCAACCACCATGTCTTGTATTGTCATGTTTCTTTGAGAGAGATTTTGCTTTTTTTTCTGGACTGGAAAACCGCTTTGGGAGATGTGTGCCCATTTGTTAATAAAACACTGTCGTTGCGCCCAGGGCCACCCTGGCACCACTTTCTGCAGAGAGCTCAGCATGATGTCGGTGTTGATGAGGACGAACTCTCCCACCCCTCAGTCATCTGACAACAGTGTGTGGGTTGATGGGCATGCTATAGGGTACGATGAGCAATGGCCGCCAGTGTTACTTCCCACGCGAGTTACATTATTTCTCCCTGTATACCTTACACCATGCCTACATGTATATTTTTGTCCAGAATGACCCAATACAATGCACAAAAGCTAGCAGTCAAGAAAACCTATACACTGCATTTTGACTGACACATACGGCTCTGTTGGAAATTACACTTTTCGAGTGGCAACGGTGAAGTCAATAATTGCATTTGTGTTGAGTGATTCACTTGACTTGCATTTCCTTTTGTTTAACTAAGGGGCTGTACGTAAATTATGTGCATACCACTTGTATTACAAGGTTTGGTTAAAGCACATCTGACAGGGGGGTACAGAATTGGACTATGGTCAGTGCCTCGAAAGCCGTTTAACGTCTTTTGCTAGAATTCTAGCGAATCATGGATAGACTAATTGGCGGGCAGTACAAATTTACGCAATGGCAGGGCAAGGGGCAGGGTTGGTCATAGTCCAATTTTCACGCCCTGTCAGATGTGCTTTAAATTCAACTCACTCATAGTTGAATAAGTGTTCTTTTAACCAATTCATAACTATTAACTACGGTTCTATATTTTGTTGTAGTAAGAAATAAATACGAAATAATGAATTTGTGAGAAGTTATTGTTCAGTTGATGTTTACTGTCGAAACTCAACATAAACAACAGAAAGTTATGTGAATCAACTTGCATAATTTTGACTTAATACGTCATTAATGAACAATCCCGAGAACGAACTGGACCACGAGTGAGGAGTGAAGACTGAAACTGAATGAGAGAATAAAAAATAACAAGTAGACTTGGAAAGAAGTGATGACTTCCGGCGGTGTCTTGGCAGGTATTTAGGTGCAAAGTAAACGTGCTCTTGCTTTCTTTTTCGAGTATGATAGCTCCTGCCATCGACTTCCATTACCCCCTCGACATGTACTTGTCACCCTCTATACTACAATCTTTAGGGTCTTTAGCAGCGGAGCATATCTCTACATTTTCACTCCCTCATGCAGCATCAACTTGAACGTCAACTTGCTATGTGTGTGTATGTGTATGTGTGTGTGTCCATCCCCAAGACCAGTCTTCGTCTCTCAACAGCATCAAGTATTCTCTAAAAAGCTTTCATTATATATAAAGTCTGATTGACGGCTTTTGATGACCGATGTCCTTTACCAGGTGCACTGCTGACAGGAGAGTTGCACCAAGGGTGCACCAAGGGTGTCCAAAATCTCTCAAACACCTCTTAGGAAGAAGACCAGTGCGCTAACTTTATGGCCCTTGTGGACCAGAAATACAGTATATGTATAAATAGGTATGCACATACAGGAAAGGTTTGTTTGTTCCTCAATGAGCCACACCATAGTGTGCACTGGGCTCTCTCTACATGTGAAAAACACCAGCTAGGCAAGAATAGAGAGGGTGACAGCTTAAGTTGACCTCATGGAATTTACAGTGACCTGGCCATAAGTGGTGGAAGAAAGCTTTTTAAAAAGTAATAGCAGTTTTTAGAACATTATTATTAGTGTGGGTTTTGTGAATCAACAATCTCGACTGTTGCAGAGCATCTTGTCAATATCATATTTCGGGTGAGCAATAGATCACTTAGCAATATTTTTTATTCCAAGGGATAGATAATTTGGAGAACTGGCTCAAAACTATGGGGCGTCTTGAAGTCATGGGCATGGAAATAATTCGCATTGTACTTTGTGGGCGACACCCTTTGTTTGAAAGAAACCCTAAACAACGTCCTGTAGCACAATGAGCACTTTCGTCGCAACAAGGTGTGGTTATTTTGCCCACTTTTCACCAATCACGCCCTTTTAAATACAAATATCACGTTGTTATCGTGCAGCAGTCATACAACTAATACATATGTGCAATTATTCAAATCATTCAATTATCTTAAATGAGTTGTAATGGACTGTATAATTTACTTAACAAGCTCTCATGAAGATATATCTATATTAAATGCATAATTTAAATTTAAATTGTTCATTGTTCAAATACTCAATTAACTTATTCCTAGAAATGGACTCGAATACTTAGGACACATATTATATAGTTTTACTATAACAAATATGGAAATTTGTAATACCGTATATACTCTCTTAAACCACCAGGGGTTCATTTGAAAAATTATCTTCTTCAACTGGGGTTTATTAGAGACGGGGGTTCATTGGAGACAGGGGTTCATTGGAGACAGGGGTTTATTTATACCAGAACAGAAGTAAGCATGAGTTTCTCACCAAGTACTTGTATAGCAATCCTGGAGCTGAAACAGATTTGTGTTTGAGGGTTTTATAATGTAAACTATCCAACATGGCCATCCTTAGAGCATATATAACCAATTTTTATGGGTCAACATCCATTCTCTTCTGCAAAACGTGTGGTTCAGTGATTTTTTTAACAGAGGGTTTAATAGAGACTGGGGATTATTAGAGACCCGGGGTTCATATACATTCAGAAGCTTGCCAACCCGGGGTTCATTGGAGACCAAGGTTCATTGGAGCCCCGGGGTTTAATTGAGTATATACGGTATACTTTATATCGAAGCTTTGAATAACACCATTCTTATATAAGTATATTATGTTATTATGACTTATTGAGGACTGCGCATGAAATATAAATCTATATTCCCTCAATTAAATAACGGTAAAGGTATCCCATGAAAAGGATAATATATAAAAATTGCACTCAAGTCATATGGGTTTTGAAATGGTTTGCATGAAGAAACTTTTGAGGCAGTGATGAGTGTGCTGAAGCCTGTCTGACATCAGTGTGCAGTAGATTTTGCACATGACAGAACCGGTGAATGGTGGGGCTTGTCTGAAACTGGCCACTTGGGCACGTCACAGAAAACTTCTCTTTTGTGCTTGGTGCGCAAATTGCAAGGACCTCCACAACACAACAAAGCTAAATATTTGCTCTCGCACCCTGAGAAAAGCCCGAACACCACCACCAAGAAAACTTGAGAACAAGACGCGCATGCGCAATATGCTTTACCGCAACAAGGTGTTTATTCTAGACTTGCATTTTGTCGCTTTTACTGTTCCCTGCGGTTTCATCACAATCAAACAGTAGGAGTGTCCTTCTACACACTTCAAAGCCTCGCTTTTCTCGCAATCCATTGCAGGTCATGCACATAAAGCCAAGCACAATGTAAGCAGGTGACAAAATGCACCAAACTACAAAATCACAGTTTGCAAAAGATTAGACAAATTTCATCGCGGTTGTCGTTTGTGGTTTTCTCTACTATATGAACTCTAAGGGCAAATCTGACACCAAAATCCGCCGGTCAGCCTTTGTTAAGCTGTTTTCCTGAATAACAAATGCAATGTGTTCCATATAATGCTGGATGTTCAAGGAACAGATTGCAGGAGTGCAAATTTTATGCGAGACAAATAACATTTTATGAAACAAAGTGCAGTAAATTTTTGTTGGTGGGATTAGAGTACAGAGGACCTAAAACGATAATCTTTTTATTGTGACCACCTGTTTGCGATGAGCAGATATTTCCGCAATTAGTAAAACCCCAAAAATTTGTGTATAACCCTCATTGCATTTGCATTAATTGTTTACAAATTGAAACAAAAATATGGAAAAAATACCCTTGAAGCTATATCACATATGTCTAGTTGTTGTCATAAATACAAGTTGAACTTCTAATTTTTTAATGACGGAATAACCCATGTAATAGGTAAATAAAAAGCAGTTCTTGTTTGTATACTTATCAAATTCAACCTATATAGCTATACCAGAGGGAAGCATAATTAATCAACTTGAGAATTACTCACATCAGAACATCACAGTTTTATGTAATTTGTATATAACAATTTTCAAAAGGTAATAAATATATTTCTGATATTATTTCGTTATGTCGACATGGAAAATGGAAAATGCACATGTGTGTCAGTTAATTAAGCTGACATCTGCATATTGCAAATATGCATGCATGTGTTCAGATAAGTTCAACAATGCTCCCCCTTTGTTATTTATAAAGTTTCACAATTTTATATATGGTTCCATATTATATACAAATGTTTAATTGCATGCATGCCATTAATAGAATATCCTTTAATACAGTCATGGATTAGATACATACAATTTCCCTTGGAGATATGTTGCTATATATAATAAAATGTCATAAGGAATCGTAGAACAATGAATGAAACATCCCTTTGATTAATTATCATGCCTGAATACATAGTATATCATTAATAAGAAACTCGTACTGTCAAATACGTAAATAATACAACCCACTAACCATCATGTTACATGCTATGTCACTGAAATTCAGCTCTATACTGATCCATGTGGGGGGTCTTGCAATCATTTCCAGTGATTTAGCATTTTATTTTCGTGAAATAAGTAATTATTTCTCTTAGAAACCACATGCTGCATTGCATGCGATGCGAGCCAACAAAATATACACAACTAATGTATATAGTGGTATACATTTTCAAAAAGGCCAAACACATTATTTAAGCCTAATATGGGTAGGCTAAAAGAAGGCGCACTTGCATATGTGAATAACTAATGATGTGCATGCGAGATGCAAGATATCATGAATACATAAATATACACATGTATTTTTGCCACGTTGAATATAAATAATCAATAAGCATTCAACGCAACCGCAGAATGGCTCATAAAATATCTATAATTTATGCCACGGACATACGTATAACCTATAACTTCTTATTACTATGTGTACATGCAAAAATCCAATCTTTAAAAAGAATAAACAGATAACCAATTCATATTTTGCATTTTTTTTAATCATGCAATTTTCATAGGGAAATTTACTGTACAGCTAATAATAAAGAAATGAAAATACATTAATGAAATCAATTTACAATAGAAAGTGAAAAGAACTTTAAATAATGGTGTTGTCTTTATATCTTGTGAGCCACATTTCTAATTTGAAAGCTGTATTAATAGCTTCGTAAGATTACCTTAAATCATAAATGCTATATATACTATAGAATTTATCACAGACTGTTAACATGCAGAAGGTCATCTGTAAAGCTATTTTATTATTCACAGTTTGAATTGTGGGTATCATAACAGTTCCATTTATTGCATATAGCCATGTCCAGAATGTATAACTTGATTTAAAAACAGAATTGCTGCTGCATATACCAGCATTCCTCATCATGCACCAACTCCATAAACTAAGATATTAATTTGCAATTACTATATATAAATACAGGGTGTAACTTTATTGATGTTACAAACTCTCATGCATGCAGGGTTTGTTCAGGGTTAAGAGTATACATTCAGAATTGCATATACTACGAACATGTGTCTGGAATGTACAGGTTTCTTGCTATAGAGGCATTCACAAGTTGTGAAAGGTGGATAGACCGAAGTGGCATAGTGCCATGGCCTCCTAGGTCACCAGATTTAAATCCATTTGATTACTTTGTGTGGGGTTACATAAAGGGCCTATAGTGTATATGAGACGCCTGTCGAATCAGTGGAGGATCTGCGGTGGCACGAATCCGGGCTGTAGCGCTTCATGTACCACTCACCACACGTCATGGAGAGAGTGCACCAGAACATGCTTCGTATAGATGTGATGCTTGCATTGCAGTTGCTGGACGTCACTTCAGGCAGCTCTTGTGACAACATGCCAGTGGTGAATGATTCCCTGCAATACCCCAAATTGCCTACATGCAGGGGCAGCATCCGACACTTTGCCAGTGTGCAGCAAGAAACTTGTACATTTCCAGATACATGTTCTTATGCAATTCTGAATATACTCTTAGCCCTTAACAAACCCTGAGAGATTGTAACACCAATACAGTTACACCATGTATATGAGAATAATGTGAATGAATTGATAAGTTTATTATACAAACTCATTGGTTCGTTTAGAGGGGTCAAATCAGTAGACGGAATGTGTTAAATAGCTGTATTGTTTACATTGGTAGCTGTTTTGGTTGATTTTGCATGTTTTATTTATTCTTTAGTTTCTTTAAAGTCATTTTTATTTTATTTATGTGTCTTTCTAATGCAGTTTCAAGAGCTGCTTGGAGTGGTGTCTAAGGGATGACATATGTACAGCGTATATGCCCAGGTATATATACAATCCTATATGTTGATATGGAGACAACCCATCTTTATATATATTGTAAATATAAATCCTACATTATTAATATGTGCCACACCATTTTTCGTCCGGAAAAGTTAACAATTTCAGCGCATTTGAATATTTATTATAAATAAACAAACCTATGTTTTGAAATTACAAAAATTGATTTAGACAAATTTGCCTGAATATTACATGCAATTACAAGTTTATATTATATAGTATCTCTTTTTTTTTTACCGCATGCTCTCAAAAATTATGAAGCAAAATGTGATATCTTATATACATATATAACTTCGGTCTCACTATATACCTAAATTATTTTGCAGCCATATTAGAGAATAAACAGTATGCAAACTTGAGTACAAATCTCAATCAAGAATTGGTATTTTGGAAATGTTTTAGATGTAAATTAGAAATTAATGAAAGAATTCGATAACCGGATTTTAAACAAAGAAAGGTCTTCTTGCGCTAATAAATTCATTCAACTGATAAGCTAGAAGACTTGCCAATTAGCAGCCATTTATTCGAGTTTTTATCATCGAAACGAGAAATAAGTCATGTCAGTGAAAACGATTGCCATTCTGCTGCAAATAACAAGTGCTCTCAATTTTCAGAGCAGACTGTTTAAATGGCGATGATCAACATGTTAATTAATACCTAGCAACACCAATATCCTTCTTTCTAATGCAAATAAGTCCACCTAAACCTCCATTTGCATTCTTCCATGCATGTCTGGTAATTTGTACTGACATCAGATACGAAAATTAAAACATACAAATTCGTGAATTTTTTCGCAAATTCTCTTTTTCAAGCCAAATTAAGTTTCAAGGGCAAAAGATAGCAAGAATTTGTATAACGCAATTGCAATGCATGCAAAAGTTTATAGTACTATTAAAAAGACATTGTCGGAATGCTTGTCAAATGAGCAAGAATGAGCGGCTATACAAAAAAAATCACACGTTCACAGGTATATTAATGCCTTATATGTTCATTGAAATTGAATGTACCAAAATTATATGAATGATATCACACCACTTCGTATTGTTTATATAAATACTTGCAAAGCATCAGTATATAAACATGAAATGTTTAAATTTGAAACCATTTTGAAATGTCAGCATTGACGTCATCATGTCTCATTGCTTTTCGTACATAATGAAGACATCTGTAGGCCATACAGGGTTGTTCACAATTCCTTGTATAGCTAGCCCACATTTAACCTGCGAGTTGTGTTTATATAGTCTATATAAATATTTTATTATCACACACAAACAAAAACTTTAAAACATTTTAGTTTAAATATACTATTTGAATTATTATACACATGTGTTGCATGTCACTTGAAATAATATATAGAGTATATAAATAGTATTTTTCAGATTCAATAACCAATCACATTTATTTGTTCTTAACTTTTTTGGCATTTTACCTGTACTACTGAAGTATTATTACCAATTAAAGTGGTACCTATTACCAAGAGTGCTATTACTTTACTGCATCAAAGTTTTAATTTGAGGTCATTATAACTCAATTATACTGTTTTATGTTTTACACAGCTGCGTTACTTTGTCAAAGTTTTACATTCCAAAATTTATAAAATTAAAATGTAAACTATTAGCAAGAGTGTTTTTATCTAATGTCTTTATGGTTACATGTATATACTGTAAATGTAATATCATGAAAGTTGCTGTGTCGCCCTCTATCGAGCTATCCTTGAACGTCCTGCAATAACAACAGTAAAAAAACTTTTAAATATTTGCGATAAAGAAGTAGTATTTTTGAGCCACTCAGAAGCAAGACCCCCTGTACAGGGAGTGTCCATAATGCAGAGAAGAAGAAAAAACAATTTAACAACCAATCATTATCTTTCTTTCTAAAATTTGAATTGCACAGTAAAAATTCCTGTCATGACAGGAACCAATGAGGGAAGTTGCTGCAAAGTAAAGTCATCCAATGAAATCCACAATGCAAATAAAGCCCTCACAGCAGGGAGCGTCCATAATTTACGTTAATTGCCTTGATTTGTATGCATGCACAGCTTTCCTTTGAAATCATGTGACAATCTTTAACCTCATGCCAATTATTTTAACTCGTAATTATTCACTTATACAATGTATCCATATATAGGTGCAACAAGCAGAGAAAGGGTGTTCCAACTTTGATCTTTCTTAATATTAATTGATGCACTCATTTTCCTGCAACCTGAACGTTTTGAATGAGTCCATATTCAAGTTGGCAATATATACTGTTCAAGTGCATATTTGTTGAGGCAAAACAGTAAAAGTTATTAAAATTGCAGTATTCAGAGCAATGAATTACGAGACTTTAAAAAATTGTTACTGAAGGATCATTTGCAAACAGTTGCAAAGCACCCCTTAATCTTCTTAATTTTAAGAGAACTATATGCAAATTGTATCCTTTATCAGAACATGAACCCACACTTGCATATCAAAGTTGTCACACACTTGGAAAAGACATAATTATTTTAGTAGAACTTTTGGAGCATAACATAATAAATATATAAACATACATGCATGTAAGTATTATTTAAAAAGCGGAATGATTATTATTTCTTCCAGACAATGTATAAAATCCGATGTATATAACAAAGCTGTGCTAGCCTAAGCAAAGTTACCCTAACATATCCTATAAACAAACAGACTGTGTGCATTTGACAGCTTTTACTGTTGAGAACTTCTCCATCATGCCAGTGTAATAACTCATGGCACTTCAGCTAAAACACAGAACGGAACATGTGTTACATTCATCACCACTTGTTAATTTGCTAGAAATAACCATGCATGTGGTTCTCTGGCAATAAAGCAGAGACCAGCTGCAAATTAAGCAAAACGAGTGCCAAGTTTACATTTATATACAAGTGTGTTTCAAGGATCGTCCGGAAATTTTCTAATGAATGGGTGTTTATAGTTTGAGCTGTCCTGTGCTTATGTATAATTCACGCGAAAATATTGTTCATGTTGTCATATATCATAATTTTCTGACTAATAAATCTCATTTCCCTTCTTGGGTTACCGACCTTCAGGGTAAATTTATTCGGTATAATATAACGAATGTCTGAAACATGTCTGCAATTGTTATAGCTGAAGTAAACTGCATCGTTCCATATAGTATAGTTGGAGTGAACCCAAAAGCCTGGTTTTCTGAGCTAGCTGCAAGATTATTTCCGGTTCCCATTGGCTTATACTTCAAGAGAGATGATGCTTCAACCACGTGACCACGTGCCTCATGCAACACTTTTGGCGCGCATTTGGCTCTTGTCTCTACTTCAGCTTGGACTATGTTATATTAGTAGAAGTTTGAACAGTGGGTGATTCGACATCACCGAAATCTCAGCAAAATGAGTGCTAATACTATAAGAGGAATTCGACGCAAGAAATCTTCATTGTCTGAAGTGAAATTGGTGGTTTTCGGTGCTCCAGCAGTTGGAAAGACTGGTACTATAGCTCACTTTTATTGTTTTCAGATGTCTCCATTCATGCCATTATAGTTTTCAAAGTAAGAGTATACTACATGTATTTTCTACAATGAGCTCCATTTAAACAACGGATTTCGCTATTTTCATATAACATTCTATTTCATTGTATATCTTGTTTTTAGTATTGAATACACAAATCGAAAGCATACTGCACTGCATAACAAACAAAATTTGGTTACTGGTATTCCCAATGGTTACAATGAATCAAACTGTTTAGGAGTTAAGAAATTGAAAAGTAAGTTGTACTATTAATGTAATGATACTTTGCAATTATTTGGGAAATAATTTCATAGACATGTATATTATATAGTTTCTAAAAATATATGGATCTACAATAAAGATTTTAGATCATTTAGGTGATAAAAAAGGGGGCATGCCACAACATCGCCTTTGATTGTTTAGAGGGAAGATTAAAAAATACTAAATACGTAATTAGTGAAAGCTCCCTGTGGCACAATAATTCGACTATGGGATTTATGAAATGTTCAGACTGGGGTTATTGCCAAAAATGTTAAAAATATCTGCAACAATGTTAAACTTCAAATACTTTTCGATTCTATCTACATATACGTACACTGCATACACATATAGACAATTCCCCAGCTAAAAGCTACTTTGCAGCAGTTTATTTGTAGTAGTGTTATGCAATAATGAATCGAGGAAGAGTGGATTGGAAATTTGGAACAGTTGCGTAGTTGTGTTTACTGAACGCTAACGACGTGTCTGAAAATCTATTCGAGGATGGGGAAAAAAATAAGAAAACAAAAAACATTTTTTCGTTCAGACGTTTGCGATATCCGTCAGCAGCAAATGTTTCAAGAGTTAAATTTGTCCCGTAGAATATAGCTCCCTGTTGCTCACAACCAGAGCAAAAAATACACTTTTCACGTCTGTACAATATGAAGTTTGCGACTATTTAATCCATGTTCTTTCCAAAAATGTATGACTACATCTAGAGGTCCTTAACTTTTACATTTGTTGACAACAAACTAAACATTACATTGGAAATGCATTGAATTATTCACATGAACAATGTAGATACATAAATAATTTTGCCATAAATGTTGTGAATTGATTTGGTTTAAACGTTTATATAAAGTCACAGTCAACTTTCCATATATGAATTCAGAAGAGTTGACTATAAAACATTATACTGTATCTGCAACTTTGTGTAACTTATTCAATGAATAGGGGTTTTGAATAATCGCTGTGTAATCCAAGATAAACTGAGGCATAACTTTATTATATCAATCAGTTCTCAAGATCGTCACTCATATGTTAGTGAAAAATGTAAACGGACAGAAATTCGTGGGAAAAGATAATCTGTCAGCATTTCACTGTGCAAACATAAAATCCGATAGGGTTTGGGTTCAGCTGAAGTCAAAAGAGCCCATGGCAAAAAAAAAAACCTATGCATGCACTTTCTCAATAAAAAAGTCTGCCTACTTTCCATCATAAATTAGCCAACGCCTTGAAAAACAGGTTCGACGATACAGGAGCCATTAAAAAACATATTTGGAAAGAATTATTTTTGGAACAAATACAAGCTAGAAGGGTTTGCCAAAAATAATGTAACTCGTACACATACTGCTGCAAAATGAAATGAAACACTTATAGCATAATGGCAATGTCACCAAAAAAATTGCATTTTCAGAAAGTTTGACATCACTAAAAACTATTGTTGCAACTTCGTTAGTAACAGGTAACTTCCTAAAATGTGAAATGCTGTGAAATCCCTAGAAGAAATTTTCTTAACTGCTTAGGTTCGCATGTGAAACGATTACACACATGATACAAGGCTGCTGCAATTCTGCAATATGTTTGCAAACAAACTGCAGGCTAATGTGCAGCTAATGTGGAGCTTGTGTGGTAATAGCTGCAGAATACATTCCAACAGACTTGCTACGGACTTGCCATAGACTTCATGCTAATTGCCACATACTTTACAGTAAGCAGCAGACATATTGCAGGCTTGCAGCAGCCATGTCGCAGGAGTGGAATTGTTTCACGTGCAGACCCTTTGCAGCACTGGCGCAGCACTGCCATAGAAAAAATTATGCAGGGGATTATTTTAATGGTCTTATAAAGCAGTCTTGCAATTGGGAATTTAAGTTTAAAAATGTATGTGCAGAACAAAATTAATCATTGCACCTGCACTTATTGATTTACACTAATTATTAACATGTTCTTGTTGGTTTCATTGTTAGTCCAGTGAGCAGATTTAATTTTTGAAAAAAATTCAATTATCAAGATTTTTGCAGGTGCAATGCTCTGTTTCAGTCTGATCAGAATATAACGTCGTTAACATTCCCAAACCTAATGGAGTATGTTATCTTGAACAGCTGTCGCAGATAAACAAACAAGGCATGAGGAAACCGGAAGTGATGTTCTATTCGGACACTGAGATCCTAACAGCATCCAGCACAACTAATCTTTTCTTAACTGGAAATTCTCGACAGCCATTAAATACACATGACAATTATGTACACCATCAGCAAAAAATAGCAACCTTATTTATAGTCTAGTGTTGACACCGGATATAGCAATACTAAACACTGCTGCCCAAACATGTAAATAAAGCACACTTAATGATATATTTAGATAAAAATTAATTACAATTATAAAGGGATATTTAACAAAGAGCTAAAAATGAAACACCATATATTAATAATATACCTGAATTTATTTTTCCAGCTCTAACTGTGCGATTTCTGACAAAGCGTTATATCGGGGAGTATTTTCATCAGACAGGTAAAAACTAATCATGAAATTCAATAACAAATTGCTAGCTATATTAAACTAAGATACTGCCACTTTTTCGAATACGATTATCATCAAATAAAAAAAATACATATTCAATGCAGATATATTCTAACTTTCTAGAAAACAGATACAAAAGCGAAATCATGGTGGATGGAGAACCGGTTATTTTTGAAGTGATGGACACATGCTCAAGGGTATGTATGGTTCTATTGTGTAATGCATGCAATGAAACATGCCGAAGTCTAACAGCATTATATTTCATTTTTGCAGGAAGGCAATGAATATCCTAGGGATGAATTTGTACAGTGGGCAGATGGCTTTATGCTTGTATATTCCATAACGGATAGAGAATCTTTCAATTTAGTGAAAACTTTACGCCAGTTCATCTATGAAAACAAGCAGATCCAAAAAGATGCACCACAAGGAATTCCTGCTCAATTCCCTATTGTGATTGTTGGCAACAA
This sequence comes from Glomeris marginata, assembly GCA_034696005.1. Taxonomy (NCBI): domain Eukaryota; kingdom Metazoa; phylum Arthropoda; class Diplopoda; order Glomerida; family Glomeridae; genus Glomeris; species Glomeris marginata. The sequence continues at coordinate 5,928 of JAQFZQ010000509.1, read as the reverse complement.
ATCAGACCTCGTACACCTTCGCCAAGTGAGCACCGAAGAAGGTAACTATCATGTCTATCTGTCATTTCAAAGAAAGATTGAGCCAGGAGGGTGGAGTCATGCCTTCTACGTCATGGGCCGACCCATTTCAAAAGGGGTGCACAGTTACAGGTGTATAGGGGTATGACGCGCATCATCGCCTGCACACCTGTAACCGCGCACCCCTTTGAAATGGGTCGGTCCATGAAGTAGAAGGCATGAATTTGAAACAACAATCCTTGGTCTTTATACAGGGTGGGGCATTGTTTTGCAATAAGTTATGATTCTCGAACAGAAGTTCTCACTGAAATGTTGTAGTACATTTAGGTAAAACGCTTTATAACAGTGAAACCTCATTGTTCACCGGTCCAATACTGCATAGTAACTAAATTTCCCCGTGTGTAGATCATGATGGTCACTACCTGCTCCCCCCAAAACACACGCTCTTACCACACGAGCCCCTTAGAAAAAGGGGGTTTCACCGCCCCACCCTGTACTTGCCAATTGTCTTAATCTGGTATTCCTTCTGATATTGTATGACGATTCAAAAATCTAAACCCACACAATGCATTTTGTAATTTCTGTAGGTGAGATCCTAAGCAAAGACTTGGACACCATCTTTACTGAACTTTCCGCAGCTGATCACATAACACAAGTTGCCGAAGCATTCTACGATTTGTGCAGAGAAGTGCATGATGTGAGGAGAAGATCGAAACAATCATTGTTAGATCGAATGCTAGGGAAGAAATGAGCTATACCAAAAATGAAGACAACGTCAACATGAACAACCCTTCCGCACATTGCGAAGATACAACTTTGCTACTAGACAATTAAACCAGCATGCAATCGCAAATAACTCAAATGATGCGCAAATTACAGTGGAAGTATAATGAAGATGGAATATTAAACAGACGTTATGGGAAGCTGGTATATGACCAAAAAATTGCGCAATATCTTCAATTGTTTAATTTGATTATAAAGTAGCCTAATCTTGTACAAACTCTCACTTGTAACCATAATATTACACGTATAAATAACTGATTGGAGACATTCTGCACCAGGCAAATGATATTGTGGGAGTTCAAACAAGATATATGCTTCTTCTAAAGTAGCCAATGGGTTTGATTCACATCAGTTATAGCTAAAAGCAAGGGTATATTATTTGGTGCACAATATTTCTACTGTCTTGCTAGCTATGTCTGGTATGTGTGAATTTTAATACAGAGATCGAAAAATGAATTTATATACGGGTTAGTAATACAGTGTCAACTATTGAAATAGTTTACTGTAATATGTGTGTATTTCTTTTTAATCGAATATTGTTTATTGAATGTCAACAGATTGCATTTTACATATCAGAAAATTGTATACAGTGTAATTTACATGGCTCAGGATTTAGAACAAATAAAGGATGAAATATGAGGAAACTAAGTAATTTTCACCTTATGTGTTCTGGTAAAGTTTCATAGATTTGGCCAATAAAATCAACGTTTGGAAAATTTGGCACCTTAAAACATTTTAAATACATATTCCCTCATGACTTTCATAAGCAGTTGGTTTGAAATTACCGCCATCTTTTCCAAATTAAATTCTGCCACTACAAGCGCTTCAGCTCCAAGTTGTTACCGCTTTGTCAATTTTTAGTAGGTAGATGAAAATTCACCCAGAAAGTCATTTACAGATATTTTCAAATCAAAAACAAGTTCTTGTTCAATGTTACAAGTCACGTAGCGCATAATAATTAAGTTGTTTACAAAAGAAAATAAGCTAACAAACTGTCAACCCATTGATATATAATAGGAATTATGCAAAAATGAGCACAATAAAAAACATTATTTGTGTATAATGTTTAACTATATATATACTTTCAATTGTGTTTAATAACTAAATACTTTCATTATATAAATACATATGCATAGTAAACCCGGTGGAAATTAGTAAATTGTTTTGTTTTTGAAAGTACTGTATTTATTTATTATAATCAACTTCCTTTGTAAACAAGCATGCGCATGCGCCCTTCATAGGATTTGACCTGGACAGCACAAATATTTCCTTTACAGTCAACCAATATATCGATATGTCCATGCACTAGCTACTCATTCTACTGTATATGTATTTTCTTAGATAAATCCAAGGATAAATGCACAAAACGTTTATTTATAATTTTAAAAGTGGATTTTGGCGCGAGAAAAAAGTTATCTCTTTCATATTAATAATTAATATATATCTACAAAAATTAGCTGACCCGAATAGAAAATGTAGCTCAACAAATTCAGAAAATTGCTGGGCCCAATGTGAACAGCATATACTGCACGTCTACACATTTTAAATAAAAGTTCTTGTTTCAATAACATAAAAATTAATGACAGGTTTTGCACGAATTTAAATTATGGTTATGGTACAATATGCTAAAGAATATCTGTTTTCCCAAAAGAATAAATTACTACCTATGCATTAGTTTTTATCTTTGTACCAAGGAAGTTGCGAAACATAATTGCAAATGACGTCCATCAAGTTTAGCCCAAAGCGTTAAAAATGTTTTTATCATTTAAAACTAAAACATGTCGCAACTTATATTAATTCCAAAACTTATTGACATTTAAAGCGTCACATTTATAGATATTTACAGCAGTTATCATTTGTTGTTATATTAATGTTGCGGAAATACAAAGAAGCAGGTTACCTTGTTATTAAAATTATTTCATGGTATTTGATTTTGCATATCTTGTTCTGCCATAAAATCATCATTCACAAGTTCTAATTACATGTTACATGACTGCAGCAGGACTCCATACAAGATGGCTGCCAAAGTTTGCATTCATGAAACTGACACGTCACGTGTGAAATCTCCATAAAACATATCCATAGTAATGCTCTTTATTTGTTTTGCTTTCCATTATTTCTTATTAAAAAATGCGCCTTGCTCCCAATACGAACGTACCTATTCACATTTCCAAGCGAGAGATTGTGTAATATCATATGCAGTTGCTTTGTAAATATACAATGACATTGCAATAATTCTGAGAACTATTGCGCAAAGTTTTTAATTGCGGTATAACCTGTAGTAAAACTTGAATTTTTTACCATTTACCTGAACAAGGTTGTATTCTGTCTTCATTACGTCGTCTTGCAAAATTTATAACATTTGTTTTTTTCTTCAAAGCAATGTAGGTAATGTAAAACTTCCTTTAAAATGTAGAAATAAAGTCAAGATATGGGCACAATGTCGTGTTGTGTGCCAGGTCATGGCAAGGCGGCTAATTATTATGACGCATTACTATCCTTGTTGAATGAGGCAATACATATATCTTACGACTTTTGTTTCCTTGGTAATGGACGTATAAATTAATTGAATAAAAAGTTGGAAAACATGTAAGGTTGGTTTACTTCATATACATTTCAAGGGGAAAATAAACGACCTTCAATTCGGTTTTCCCAAAAGGAAAATCCCAACTATCCTCATTTTTCTGTCTTCTTTTCTATTAATGTTATGTGTGTTTGATTAATTCGAAGGTTAGAAAATTCACAGTGCACAAAAACACTTGACGAAAACATTTAACATGTAGATAATATACTAAAACACCTTGAAACCCTACCTGGAAATATCAGCAGATCATCGCGAGGCAAGTGCAGGAAGGGAAATGAAACAAGGTCTTTTCAAAACCGGAAGTTTCCAAAACTTTGAACTTTGCATCAGAAATAATGAACTTTGGCATCATTTTGATATTATACCTATATTTATAAAGAGCATTTGAACTTTGAACTGCAATGAGAAATACTATACTACATAATTTCATATATTTCCGAGTATTCTGTTCAATAAAAATATTTTACAAAACAGATTTTCATGGCAAAATCTCACTGATCTAATTTACACTTGCAAAAAAATAACACTATCTCAACTTTAGACTTTTTAAATTCAGAGTGCTGTCCATCCTTTCACGGAACAAAAGAGAAATTGCTTTTAGCACAAGTCCTTTTTACTATAATAAATAATAAACAATGAGTTCATCTTCTCAAAGTATATTTTGGTCTGACAGGTTCCAATATTGATCGTGTTTTTCACCCACATTATTAAATAATGGAAAGGATTTGTATTAGTATTTTATCAATGGGTAGACGATTTGGAAATTATTCTTCTCATCCTTTAGTGTTGAACGCTATAGTATAATAACATGGACTTTCATTTGATGCATCATCATACATCAGGTTTGGTAAAAGCAGAACATGTTTATATACAACTTGGTGTAAAGAACTCCATTACAATGAAATGTTGCAATTTGTACCTATTCTCAAAAAATAAATGGAACGGCTAAGAGAAGTCAGTGACCGTTTCAAATATTTTTGAAGTGACAACTCCAACAAGAAATAAAAGTTAGCAGGATTAAGAACTACTACCCAAAAGATTTTAATCGGAGAGACTTATAAAATGTAAAATGGTCAATCACTCTGTTGAAAAAGGCTTTTAGCATTTACTGACATCAATTACGGACATCTAATAAAAGGAAATAATCAGTAGAAAATTTGAAAGAGTGAAGTGGGAACTTAATTGTCATCGTCACTTGGTGGAAATAACCTTGGGAAAAGTTTTTTAAGACTGCTATATTCTTTTATTCACAATCGCAATATAAGAACCAGAAAAGTTCATGCTGCAAAGCTGTCGACACGGCCCAATTAGTTCAAACATGTAAATTTCGGAATTGATATGTATAATCGCAAATAACGTGTTATGCAACAGCATTCTACCATTGCTGAACATGCAGATGAGCAGTGAAGCCCTTCAACATAACGCAGTTATGATAGGAGTTTACCACCTTGCTCCAATTGGTCAAATTTAGGTGCATGCAATCTTGTATTATGGCGTCACTACACACAAATGCGGCGAAACGTTGAGGGATATTACAACTTTTGGTTACTAATTTTAAAAGTGATTTTGTTTCAAAATTTGTTTTATTCGCGATTTTACTCTATGTTTAGGTATTTTTAGTGCACATGTCCAAACCAAATGTACAGAGCATACTACAAACCACCAACTGATTTAGCAATCTCCATTCAGAAAAAATGCAGTACCTACCTATAGTTGTGATAGCTTCTTCAATATTTGTTGAAACTTTTGTAGACATATAAGTGACGAAATTATGCCAAATACTTTAATACAGTTACACAGGCAGTTATGTTGTTACATTGCAGTTTGTTTACATTACGTTGTTCCCATTACTGTTATGACTCGTCAAGGCTAGTATAAGAAAGGCTAAGAGACTGTTGGGTCATGTGATAGGAACTTGCTGAAACATATACACTAGATGGCAGTGCATTGGAATCTGTGGAACCAATGAGCTCATTGGTGGAACCAAGGTGGAACCCTGTGGTTGATATTCCAACCAATCAGGCTCAGCTCCTTGTTCCAAAGCAACTGCCATCCAGCATGAGTTAAACCAAGTTGCTATCACATGACCCCAAAGTCGCTTAGCCTTTGTTATACACTAGCCTTGGACTCGTACATGCATTCTAACAAAAGGCACATTTACAGGGATTTCATGTCTTATCAAGTGCAGACTGTCCCTGTATAAGGTCACCACAGGCAGTGTGTAAGAGATCTTGAGCTAGGTCTTGCAGTTTATTTTATAACATTACATGCAAATCTATAACTATACAATAGATCATAAACGATAAAAGTTTAATAAACGAACAGTTGTAAACTCCGCGTCTAACAGATTGGTGATGTCAGTAATTCAACCTTGTGCTGAACAAAAATTAGTGAAACTTTTGCAATTGTAGAAATTGTCAGACAACATAAATTATAGGTTCTTCTGCTTATGCATGCATGCTGATTTACTGTCCTTTCAAAGAAAGATTGAGCTAGGACGGTGCCTATTTGATGTTTTGAAGGGGTGCACGGCTGCAGGTGTG
>JAQFZQ010000508.1:0-31718 GCA_034696005.1 Glomeris marginata | reverse complement strand
AAATCTCCTAAACCGTGACAGATTTTTTCAATTCCGAAGACAGATTTGGAATCCTGGGAATATTTGCAATAAGACTGCACATGTAGAAACAATAGTTTCATCAATTTTACAAATCATGCTTCTTCATCCAAAAACACAAAACCATTAATGAAAATCGAACGGGGGTAGCTTCATGGGTTGTTTTCACTGCACTTTCAATGAGATGCTATTTACGTGATTCCCCAATTGCAGGAAGAGATTTCAAAGTATTATTTTATTTTATTATCAGCTTCAAATATATATGTGCAAACTGCTTAATTGATACCCAAATTCAATAATTTCAGATTTTCTTAATTGCACGCATCCCTGACCAGCACATACACGTATATGCATACCAATACTTATAGCACCAATACCCAACTTGGTTAGGCAAAAATGTGTTATCACATGTTTATCAATTTATAAAAATTGATCAATCAAATTCCAAGACTGGGTAGGTCTCTTCATTTCCAAAACGGTTTTGCTGGAAAAAGTCAGTTGCTCTTTTTTCACTGCTGTTTTCATCTATTGCCAAAGCCTCCATTTGCATCAACAGACTCCTACATTCCATTAATTCTGCTCTCCACATATCTGTGGACCAATTAACAATGAAGTACAATCTATACTGCGATATGAAATATGACAATGAAATTTCAACGATTACAAACCTATCACTTCCTTAACAGACTTATGATTTCCACCGAATTCTTTTGGAAGAATATCCTTTGGAACCAAATCTTCAAATTTCACATTGTTGTCGTAAACTTTAATCTGTTGTTGGTATTAAATAAAAAAGTCCATTAATACTAACAGTTAAACATTATATTGAATTAAAGAAACATTCAACAATTTAATTTACTCTGTCCTTCATTTTTGCACCTCCGAATAATTTAAAGAGATCAATGACTTGCTTGATATCAGAAGGTAAATTAGTACAATGTATTACTTTTTGTCTTGCTGGATAGGATTTCTGGGAAAAATGAATACAAAAATCAGTTAATTATTTCGCAATTTTTCTTTTGTGTCTATATACAATTATAAGAGACTAATTATATACCAGCAATACTGTCATCATTTTCTGAATTATAATTGGAGTCAAAGGCGATGACTTGAATCCAATATTTCCAAAGTTAATAAGGTAAGTGAATCCAGTTATCTGGTTTACATCGTTCTCCAATAAAGTTTCCGAAGCAATAACCACAGCTCGAACAAATGTGTCCATATTAGTATTGAATGCGTTCAACTTGGCTGAAATTATCCATTATATTCTATGCCATAACTATGATTTCGAACACCAGCCAATTCAAAATGTATATGTATATAAACTGACCAAAATTTAAACACATAACACGTCGTCCAAACGCATCATGTCCTTGTAGTGCAAACACAGTTCTGTTGGAATGTTAATAGGTAAAGTATAAATAATTTAGAGCATACCATATAATATACATATGGAGATCAATGTTCTTATATTTTAATTACCCATCATCAAATATTCTTTTAACAAATGGGTCCAAGCAATCCAAATTACGAAACCATTCTGGGATAACTTTACGAACAGTCAAATACTTCATAAGTAGTTCTTCAGCCAATGGCAAACTGAATTTCTTCACACGAAGAAATCGCAACAGGAATGAAGAATCTATTTGCACAGTTAAACCCTTGGTTAAACATGTACAATTTGGAAAATATCAAGGGTTTTAAACTAAATATACCAACAAATAAAATGGAATGTACGTGACACAGTCAAAAAGTTAACTGCAATAATGTTTTCAAAAAAAAAAATGCACTGTTCCGGTTATCCTAATTTTTGTTACAAAGTACATACCTTTACCTATTTTCCATGTAATTGCCAAATTTATTTAGTCACTTGTGTTGTTAACAAGGCACGAGTTTTTCTACGCCATCTTTTAAAAATGTCCGTCCAACTGCAATTTTGGATCTCTTCATCTGCTGCTTCACAATGTCCTTTTCCATGGGACCAAAAACACGACAGTTATATAAGGTGCAAAGCATGGAAATACACTTTGCTTAATTCTTTATGAATTTCTGTGGGGTTACACTTGTCATTTGGAATGACTTTCCGAATTGAAAGTTTTGATGTCCATGCAGCAACACGCTTTTCATGAGAAAACATTGTAACCTTATGGAAATTCATAAGGAATTAAGCAAAGTGTACACTCCTGGCCTTGCACCTTATGACTTTCAGGTGTTCGGTCCCATGGAAAAGGACCACGTGAAGCAGCAGATGAAGAGGTCCAAAATTGCGCTCAAAAATGATCATCTGCAGTTGGACATACATTTTTAAAAGATGGTGTTGAAAGAAAAAACTCGTACCACATTAACACAAGTGATTAAATAAATTTGGCAATTACATGGAAAATAGGTAAAGGTATGTACTTTTTAAACGGTGTAACTCATTACTATTTTGGAAAACATTGCAACTGAATTTTTGTAGTACTAAACTTTCAACTTTCCAAACAGCAATGTCCAAAATGAACACAGTTGGCACACAAGTTATAGGCCAACTTAACAGATTTCACTGACTTAGGAATAGTACGTGAAATCTTTACCAAATCGACATCTTAAAATATCAGGTTGTTTCCAAATCCAATCTCGAAATCCTCGAATAGCCTGAGAGCGAAGACTTGGTTCTTCTCTCAATTCTCGTTTTGCAAATCTCTCAATTTCTTCATTTAATTGGCAGTTGTACTCGTCCACATTGCCAATTACTTTGGACACTCTCTTTCCACGATACATGCTATAGTATATTCACAGTCAGGCACTTTTACAGATTGCTTGTCTTGCAGTACAACTCCGAATTTAGTAACTTGCACTCTGTGTATATACAACCAATGTGCAGCGTTTTATTTCTATACAAAATTAGTTGATATGCTAAAATGAAGGCTATTTTCAGCTTTCCTGTTGATGTTTACCAAATTTGCCTGCTCACCCGATCAGAAACAATGTATCTAGACCTTGAATATTTCCCCTACATATTCACATATTCTTTTGTACAAATGCACGCTATATGACTAAAACAATTGCATGCCATAAAAGTTTTTTGTTACTTTTTAAAAATTATAGACAAGGATCATCCTTTTGTGTTTGCTCCGCAACGATTTTCTAGATTTCTCATTGTATTTTGAAATTAATGGACGATAAACCATAAAAGGTATTATTTATATACATTTCCCTAAATGAACATATATTAAGTCGAAGGTCCCCATTATTGAATCATAAAAATTATTTTTCTGTAATTGTTCATTCTATTATGTTCTCTTATCTACGTGTAATTAACTTTTGCCATTGAATTTACTTCTCACATGAATCAAACAGCTAGCCCATCTAATGGTGTTTCACGTGAATTGCAACATGATAAGGAACTCGATTAAAATAAAAGTTTCATCCTGTTGCCATGGGCTTGCTTTCGAATAGAGCAAGTTCACGTAGAGCACGTGCCACCTATTACTGTGATAAATGGCCGCCATTATTGAAGTCACCCTATATCTAATGACAACTAGCCGATATTTATTTTTCTAATTCAACAGTATTATGTCAAATATTGTTCAAAAAACATTTATGATATAGTATAATAGTTTGTCCACTCATGGAATGAGGGATTCGTGCGTTCAAACTATTGAAAATTCTACGAAAAAGAGGACACAAAATATTTTGTTCATTATTTATGCAGCACATGTAAAGAATGTCAATAATTGGTCTTCAACCACTCTCAAAAAGTAGAAGTGCATATGTTAAAACTGTTCCAAACACCTGAAAACGTTGTATATAATATGATAAATAATATTTATGTTTATGTATACAATTTACACAATAGAAATGCACCTACACTTAAAAGTAATCCTCTCGAAATTGAGAAAACTCCCAACACTGTAAAAGAAGGGGTACATGTTGCTACTTGATGATAGTACAATTGGAATTGCGCTTGAATCTTATGAAATATAAAAATAGATAGGAAAATAGGTATTAAAACGATTAATTAAACCTGCCATAAATGGTCAATTCGTTTAGGAATCATACTTTAGTGGCAGGTTCTTTCAAATCAACGCTGTCAAATTTCAAGTCAGATACATTCCTCAATGACAGAAGGACCTATATTACACAACATGTTATTTAAATGCACATATTGAATGTTTTAAACACAGACTTGTCAAATTCTAGAAGTAAAATGTGTACTAATTTTAATTTATAAATGAGCAGTTTCATTGTTATTTACCTGCTCGTTTGCAGCAGATGCATAACAACATTGAAAAATAAAGGTCCCTATCATTAAAAGTGTCAATTCCGAATTTATAATCGTAATTTGCACACTGTATTGGACTCCTAGTGTTCGGATCATGAATATCATGGCAATTATTTCTGAACTAAACCACACAAATATCGCATTTCTAAACAAGTCGTCTGCTTTGTTTATCAAACTGCAATAATGGACGTGTTTCAGTTGCATTTTTGAAATGAAGCCATCGCTAGTTGCGAAATTCGTTCTATTTAAATGGCCCAAATCTTTAAAGATTGTACTCAGCGCAATGCACATGAAAAAGAAAATTACATTCAGTAGGGAGAAAACAATGGAAGAATAAGTGAGCCATGCTTCGCTAAGCAAAATCAACATCAGGTTCGATATTTCCGGATTAAAAGCAGATTTTACCAGTGATCTTGTTACTGAAAAGTATATTCCACTGACTATTTTCGGTTTATGAAATTCTGCAACGGCAAACCATATTTTGCAAGCCACCACCATAGACGATACAAAAAACCAAATGATGACGCGAATTACTGCTTTGCGACGTAGCAACTTTTGTGTTTCAAAAGAAGAGATTGTGCAAACAGTGCGCATAATTTCGAACAGCAAATTGGAAATTGCAGATCGATTCTTGAGAAAGTAAAAGTAACTAAAGCAGCACATAATTTCGGACATAATGCTAGAACACCTGGGGGCCAGGTTCCCAATATTTCCTTCGTTACTGAAGAAATGAATATAATAAGACAAATCTAGCAAAGCGATCATAATAATGATCACATGAAGAGTAATGCATGGAATGTGGAAAAATTTACAGCACTTCACTTTCGCCTCAGGAGTTACACATAATCTCAAACATTTGGCTGCCAAAAGTAATGGCTTCAACATCCAAATTTCTCTTTTCATCTTATTAATAGTGATTAATGCTCCAGATACTATAGGGATAGGAGAATTTTGAAGAGTTGTTGGCGACACGGCGGCCATCTTTCTTTTGCTTGGATGAACAAGGACAGTACCACAGTAAAATAAGAGTACACTTATACCATTGAGCTCATTGCTTATGCTGACAAATTAGTGGTCTTTGTTTGCATTGTCTTCAATGGTACACATTTATATAGCGCAGATCAATATTTCCATTAATATAAGTTCAGCATAATGAACAACTCACCAAGTGTCATCAAAGTCATCGTCAAAATAATATTAACTGCAGCAATATTAATTATACAAGGCTCCACTTGACAAAATACTTCAAGGTGGAAGATTTATCCATACGCGTGGATTTTTAAGAAAATAACGGCCAATCTGCATTTTTAAACACAAAGTTTTGTAATGTTGAATGTTGTTTTAAAAAAAAAACGTTTAATGTCAATGTGCTTAATTCCTATTAGTCCCACCAATGCGCATGTATTCAGCAACAATTTGGATATCTATACTACATTTTAAACTACTTATCTCGTAAACATTATTTGTAAACATGGTGTTTAGCATAACAATCATGCACGCTGCTTCACATGCAGAATCCTGACTGCTGCACGCAAGGTCAGGATTCTGAGGTCAGGTGCGTCTGAGGCACATAAGAGAGTTACATTTTTAAATATTAACTTTAAACCGACATTATGCTCAATTTGGTCTGGTGAAATAAACGGAAATTGTGACAAACCTCGTTTCACAATTAACCCATGCACACTGTCAATAGCTACTTCAATATGTTAGCAATATATTGCTCATTTCACAATACTTTTGTACGCATTTACGCAACAAGTGGTAATCTGGAAATTCCGAAATTGTTAATCTCGGCTATCGAATAGCGTGTTATTACTATGGGATTTAAACGAAATGCGGGACTTTTGACTGGGCAAAAAACAGTTGAATGCTGTTATTCAGACCTTTGACTCCAAACAGCTCATCCTCGTATATCCTTTTCCACTTATTCACAAACAACTTCCACGACATGCTTTTCTATCGATCGCAAATTTCCCCTTTAAAAATGTTCATCAACATCCTATGGGATTTCCAAATCTACATATTTCCTCAACAAGATGAATATAAAGCAGGATCATCATCCAGAGGTTTCAATCAAAAAACTAGCGGCATCACAACATCTCTCGGCGTTGAAGTATCCACAAAGATCTCATGGTCTGTATACGAATGTATATGCTACTTAATTTTAAAATGGCAAAATCGCAATAAATTTGGTTTATAATTTTATCTATTTTGTGTTTACTAGATGAATGTTTACTTGTCAATGCTTTCCATATTTGTGTGCTTCTCTGCACTTGCGAACTGCGCACCACATCTTGTTTACCTCGGTGAAGACCATGATGTAAATAACTTACTCACTTTGAATGATTAATGTCAAATAAAATTCTACTGTGAATATGTATTCATTATTGAAATCTAATTATGTTTTCAGGCAGATATTTTCCCAACCGATTATTATAACCATCGCCATAAAAGACAGCTGAATGCAGCAGTTACCGATGCTCTGAATGCTGCTGAAAGGAGAGGACCTCTTGGACAGGTTGTACTATATCCCATTATATTATGCGATTTTCGAATAAAACAGAACATAACACCACGCTATGTGTAAGTTCAGCCCACATTTGGAGGAGGATATCACGGAGGAGCATTTCAAGACAGAAACAACTTCGGAGCAAGATTAGGAGGAAATGTTGGGGCAACAGTGTGGCAGAATGGCAGGGAAAGTGTAGGTGCTGGACTTGGTGGAAGGGCAACAGGAGGACTGAGCAATGGCAGACCATTCGTTACTCAACCAGATGTAGGTGGTGCCCTCAACTACCGCAGAGGAAATTTCAACGTTGGGGCTGGTGTGGGATACGGCTATCAGAATCCTATGCAGACCAGACCAGGAATGACCTATGGTGTCGGGGTTGGTTACCGATTTTGATGAGTGAAGGTGGGTGGGGGGGATGTCGCAGGGACAAAAATATCGTAAATATTGTAAAGAAATATTGTTAATAAATTCATTGAATTTACTTGAAGATGTGCATAATTTATTTTGAATGGCGCTATTGAACTTGCAAAGGGGAAACAATTGAACACTGCTACAAAACGTTTGGTAGCTTGTAACATATGGTTGCAATCGGTACAATAGCAAATAATATCAATGCTGGAGGCATATGCAACAAAATCTAGATATGCAACGTTCAAAATGCAACCATGATGCATGCTAACAACATACTAGTACATATGCTAAATGTATTTGGAACACTGCAACCTCAATACAGCTGAAGTTGGCAATTACAGCTACAGCTTTATTGCAAGTTTACAGCAATATAAAAGCTTACGTAGAACTGGCCAATCCCGTATAGTGGCGATATACATAGTAATGAAGTTGCATGTGTATTTCCCTCCAAATGCATAAAAGTTTTTAATAATAATTTAGAAATTTACGAATATTACGTAGCAAGAGTATACTCTTGGTACTGTTAGTAAGAGAGTCTTTTTATCGCTCATGCGTGCCATGCATTGTACGCACTTATACAGTAAAGTTGTGCTTATAGTAATTCAATGTTATGTTACGCTGAACAATAACCTTCCGATAATTGCTAAGAAAATAATTACCAATTAGCAGCAATTGCTAATAACCTGCTTCCAACCAATGAGCTCATTGTACAAACAAAAAAGTTCAAATACCTCAACATTCTGGCCATTCTCATATTTGCTCCAAAGACTTTGTGCGAACAAGTCATATTGAACAGAATGTCGAAAGTGATTGGAGATGTAGACGACTATGTGTGCACATTAAGCAATGAAATATTGGAAATTGCCAAGAACGAACTCAATGAAGACGTCTGCATTATTGAACAAAGCCTTGAAATATTTCGCACCTGGATCCTGCAGAATGAGGACATTTTAAAATGCAGAATCGGTTAGAATTTCTGGTCTTGCTTCAAATTTCTTTAACATATTCTATTCAATATTATAAAAACGTTCAGATTCGTCGTTTTTATTGCGGTTCCTTCGACAAAAGAAGTACAGCATCCCTTTGGCTCAAGAAACTCTCATGAGACATTTGTTGTCTCGTACTATTTTTCCGGAGTTTTGCAATAATCCAGACTGTACGGATCCTGATGTAAAAGAGCTTTTTGATAACGGGTAGCAAAATAAGTGCATTATTACTTGGTTTTATATGTTACATATGCGGGGGAATGAACACTGACTCAAGTGAATTAAAAACTTGTCATCTAGAACAATGGTGATTCTACAAGGTAGACAAGATGATGGCCGGAGAGTTATCATCACAAATTATGGTAAATATGAATGTGCATCACTGATGCAAACATTCCAGGGGTACAGTAAATTCTTTGGAATAATTCGCTACCAACTGGGAAAAATTACATGATTTTAACAGGAAACCTCGACGTAAATAAAGACATGACCTTGCTTGGAAGGTCATGGGGAATCACAATAGACACTTTAATGGAAGATGAAAGCGTCCAAATAACAGGAATCACTTGTGTTGCCAATGGTAACGATCTTCGTCTGCAACATATGACTGTTCTCACACCAAGGATGATACAGCAATTATCATCAGCTTTTCATGCAAATATCAAATAGCCTTTATTATATTCTACAGTGAAACATGTAGCACTGACAAAGTCATGAATTCAAAAGCAATTGTGAAACCAAAAATTGAAATTGTGTAGCCTTTTCTAAACTGCCACAAATTTAAGCATCATTTATTTAATCAATTTCGGTTTGCAGACAGGTTTTCGACCACATACAGGTTTAACTGTATAGCCCAAAACCGCATCAAGCACATGCATCCAAACTTTTAAATTTTTTTTTTAGAAATCTCATCCTATACGGTATTCGGCAATTCACATGTTAGGAGTGCCATCATACTTTGAGAAAATTGCAGAGATATTCATATCTGCAATGGGGAAAAAGATGAAAGAGAGGGTAAATATATGTGTTAAATTTACAAGTTATTATGTATGCATGCACACAAAACTTGCATGTATATAAACATTTAATATTTATTTTTCAGATGACTGTTCATAAAGCAGATACCAAAATTAAAGATGTAGTTTCTTTAAGAATTCTCCCCAAGGAATATGGAGGGAATGGACCATCACTTGAAGAAACAATAAGTACACAAATTCAGTTATAGTAATGGTATTTTTGGGGAAATAGAGGAAAACGTTTTAAAATCTTTCACAAGTAAAACATATACATTTAATTAAATCATTGTCATTATTTTATGAATTACAGAAGCATGGAATGATGAAATGCTCGCAAGACGTCCCAGAGTACTCTTGAATTCTGAGATGGCAATTGATGAACGATACAAAGATCTACGCTCCAAAGAAATGTTTAAAAATGAACATCTGGGAATTGAAGGAACATTTCGCAAATTGCAAATCGATTAACATGAGTCAGAATGTAATATTTTCATTATCCATAATTGTCAAATGCACATGTAACGACTTGTATACACAAGTATGTAACTAACACGGAAGTAGTTTTCAAATTAAAAATATATAAAATGCTTTTCGCATGGGTGGCCTTATAATTATGTCCAGCATTGTAATTTTTGGTTAATTATATGTACAATATTTATGCTTATGCTTAAGTTGCTCAACAATGCAAGGAAAACATCCATTGTCTATTATTGTTAGACAATAGTAAGTATATGACAAACAAAATAATTAGCATAAAGTTCTTCCAAGAATTTTGTTGCATCATCTGCGTGAAAAGATTTTTCGAAATAAAAAAAAAATATGAACTTGGGTTTAGATTGTGACAGGTTTTATTTAGATGCTTAGACTTTGAGCAATTTACCTATACACAATTTGGTTAAAATATAATAGAAAATAATGGTGCTATTACAAATTGATTACAAAGCAAAAAACGAATTGCCAAAAAAGAATGGTGACTATGAACATTTCTCGACCTGCAAAATGATTTCCACTACTTTTAACCTATTCATCAATTAATGCAGCCTGAAAATTATGACTGGTTTTCTATTGACACTTTCCTTCCAGAGCAAGGTATATTTTACCTTATTTTATATTTCTATTTGCGAATAGCTTATTGATGCAACACTACATTATCTGCAAAGCCCACATTTTGAGGAGGGTACCTTGGTACCACCTTGACCACAGAGGAGCATTTCAGGACAGAAATAACTTTGCTGCAAGGTTAGGAGGCAATGTTCGGGCAACTGTGTGGCAGAATGGCAAGGCAAGTGTAGGAGCAGGACTTGCCGGAAGGGTCTGCACAATGGCATATGTAGGAGGTGCTCTCAACTTTACTACTGTAAAGGCAATGTAAACTTTGGGGCTGGTGTAGGATATGGCTACCAGAGCCCTTTCCAGACCAGACCAGACCAAGAATGGCCTATGTTGTTGGTCTCGGTTATCGAATTTGATTATCATTACGGCAGAATGGTAATTGCAAATCTAGGTATAATCAAGATTGGCACAGTGTACCTTTATCGTCGCTAGCTAGCTGTAACAGCATTTGTGATTTATAATTCGAACGTATGGTTAGATATTTGCAAACAAGTTGGCCAAAAATAGTCCTGCTTTTCTATACCAAATGTCGTCCGCAATACTTAGACTAATCACAATGTTTTGACACGCTGCGGTTCTTTTATGTTCACGGAGGTGTTTCGAAAAATACCGTTATTTAACGGAGAAAACCGGTTTTATGGCCAAACTCACTGTTCTGGCCAAACTCACTGCAACATATGTTGCGAGTGAGAAATACCTACTACTATAAGAAAAATTGGAAGGTCAGACTTACAGTTCGGCTCGTTGTAGTGGTTGATTAAAAAGATGACTGTATTCTCGACCATCAGGTACATCTTCTCAGCTGTCTATCCAGTGACCAGCTGTTAGGTTGCACACAGGACTCTGGACGTCCAGCGGTCTCACAATTTGGTCGAACATCTTCATTCTGAAAAAAAAAAGACAAAATCCTAATGGATTAGAATATTATAATCTTAAAATTATTTTAATGACTGCATGATAATTTGCCCAGATATTTTAAATTACATCACCAGAGCACATTATCGCTGCCCAAATACTATTACTATATGTATCTGTTCCTAAAATACCGATACATCAAATAATTCAAAATACTCTGGAACTTACTGTCGTGCATCAAGAACAATAACTTATTTCAGCAAGAAATACTGTATCTTAATTCTTCATAAACCAGATTTAGTATATACTGCTGTATACTGTACTATAGTTAGTACGTCCAGTGCTCATACAATAATCTTTTATTAATTTTGAGATATGTTGGCCACCTGCTAAATTTGAACTAATTTTTTTTTGCAATTGTGAGTGGCCAACACATTCAAGACATATGCGGTGGGCCCTGGACTTCAGGTTAAAAGGTGCTTGCTTGCCAAGGGTTTGGTAGTATGTAGATATGGAGATAGATGGCCCCCGGTTTAATAAGACGCCAGATGGTGCATAGAACTAGTTAGCATTCAAATACTACATTCAAAACATGCATTTTTGGTCGTGTATATGCAACTAATATCCCAAGGTTATTGCTGATGTGGTTTCAAGGTACAATGGTGAGTCATTTAACTAATTATAAACAAAGATGTTAGATTATTCTAAAGTCTTGACCTTCTACTTAATAGCTGGACTACTGAATTCACTGAGTTTATCAATTTGCCAATTAGAAGCCTCACAATAAGTTCATAAAACTGAACATATCACACGGTTCTGCACTATATAAAAAAATCTTATGTACTTATTTACTAGTTCTGAGTTACATTGCGCTGAAAAAATGTCGAAGGTTATTGGACAGAAAGCAAAGAAATATTGGAAATTGCCAAATGAGCTTAGAAACCTGAGCTGCTGTTCATGGAATACCGTGGTGACAACTGAAGGCCGGAAATACATTTAATATACAACTTAACTATTTTTAAAAATTTTACCTAATACTGTATATCAATGTGTTTTTCTTGGCTTTAATTATATTGTTATTTTATTGCTCAATTCATCTCATGAGACCGTGCACGGTCTCACCAATGTATTGAAGCAGGTTTACTAGTTGGACTCGTTTACAAGCCTCTTTGCCTCAACAACAACAACTTACATTTTAAACTAGAAATGTAAATATTGTTAACATGGTGTTTGGCAAGCCAATCAGACACGTTTCACACAATCCTGACTGCACAAACAAATTAAATAGTACACAATTATTATTTTTTTGCCCATATGCACGAAATTGTATAGCCTGCTGCACGCAAGGTCATGTGACCGTCTTTGCTCATGGAATATGTTTTTTTTTATATCTTCAATCGTTAAAATATTTGAGTTAATACAATAGTAAAATTGATATTAATTACGCGGTGAATTCCTAGTTATAGAATTCATGAAAGCGCATATGTAATTGGAATATTTAATTCATTGTTTGTAATGATTTTTAAAGTGAAATTTTCAATTACAAATTCAACCTTCTATATAATTCAATTATCTGTTGTCTTCCATGTATTTAAAAATAATTAGCGTGCACGGGTACGGAAGCATCGCATTTCTTCAACGTATACATGGTCAATTATATGTAGTTGCACGTGTCTTCCAGCAAATTTGTAGAGGGCATGCAGCAAGGACTATTGTTATTGAGTGCACATCACTGGGTTTTTATTATGTTATATCAAGTTGGCCTCTAACTCAGAAACGCAAGGGGGAAAAAAACTTTATGTTCTAATATACCAGGTAAACAAAGTCTGGAAACATTGCTGATATGTTTTGAACTGTGATATAGATAGGGGAATGGTGATACAGTGGTTGAATATAGGATGTAATTGGTGCGTTCGAAATTGCCGTATGACCTTTCCTTCAAGGTCATCGGTGTTTAACTTTTCAACCGTTCAAAACAGAGCACAATTTTGAATTAGGCGCTGGAAGAGCACATCCGATTTTATCAATGAAGTTATTTCCAAGGCAACATAAGAAATTAGGCTAAATTTGGTCGGGTGAAATAGTCAGAAATTATGATTTATGTCATTTCACAAGGCTTTTGTACACATTTACTGTTAATTAACTAGGCTCATTGCAAGTGGTAATATGGAAATTCCAAAATTTAATGTCAGCTATCGAATGGTGTATTACTATCGGATTTACACGAAATGCGGGACTTTGACTTGGCAAACAACAGTCGAATGATGTTTTTCAGACCTTTGACTCCAAACAGCTCATCCTCGTATATCCTTTTCCACTTATTCACAAACGACTTCCTCGACATGCTTTTCTGTCGATCGCAAATTTCCCCTTTAAAAATGTTCATCAGCATCCTATGGGATTTCCAAAGCTACACATTTCCTCAACTAAATGCATATAAAATAGGATCATCATCCAGAGATTTCAACCAAAAGACAAACGGCATCACAGCATCACTCGGCATTGAAGTATCCACAAAGATCACAAGGTCTGTACGAATGTACTTAAATTTAAAATGGCAGTATCACATTAAATGTGGTTTATAATTTTAACTATTTTGCGTTTTCCAGATGAATGTTTACTTGTCAATGTTTGCCATATTTGTGTGCTTCTCTGCACTTGCAAACTGCGCACCACATCTTGTTTACCTCGGTGAAGACCATGATGTAAATAACTTACTCACATTGAATGATTAATGTCAAATAAAATTATACTGTGAATATGTATTCATTATTGAAATTAATAATGTTTTCAGGTAGATATTTTCCCAACCGATTATTATAACCATCGCCATAAAAGACAACTGAATGCAGCAGTTACTGATGCTCTGAATGCTGCTGAAAGGAGAGGACCTCTTGGACAGGTTGTATATCCCATTATATTATGCGATTTTCGAATAAAACAGAACATAACACCACGCTATGTGTAAGTTCAGCCCACATTTGGAGGAGGATATCACGGAGGAGCATTTCAAGACAGAAACAACTTCGGAGCAAGATTAGGAGGAAATGTTGGGGCAACTGTCTGGCAGAATGGCAGGGAAAGTGTAGGTGCTGGACTTGGTGGAAGGGCAACAGGGGGACTGAGCAATGGCAGACCGTTCGTCACTCAACCTGATGTAGGAGGTGCCCTTAACTACCGTAGAGGAAATTTTAACGTTGGGGCTGGTGTGGGATACGGCTATCAGAATCCTATGCAGACCAGACCAGGGATGACCTATGGTGTCGGTGTCGGTTATCGATTTTGATGATTGATAGGAATTATACATCACATGTACTTTTAGGTATAAGCTGTTATAAATGTGGGAAAGGGGGTGGGGGCACAGGGACAACGTTATCAGCATTTTGATATAAATAAATATATAGTAAATAAAAACATTTACTTTGCTCAAAGTAGTGCAGAATTTATTTTGAATTTCGCTGTTCAACATGCAATGGTCCATTACCTCCCACACCCCAACCCCCTCAAAACTTTTGGTTGCAGTCGGTATAGCAAATTATCAATGTTGCATGCATGTATCAAAATGAGTATGCAGCTTTCAAAACATCCATGATGCATGCTAATAGCTACAGTGTGTTGGTAATTTAGTGGACACAGTGTGACACATTTGCACAACGATAACTGACATGGCTTTCATAGCAGATACTGTATTGAAATGCGAGAATGGGCGAAATCAACTGTGTGACATTTTATAGATGCTGAACTAAAATCAAATGTTCATACAAAATTTCCTGATACTTAATTGACCCTCCATTTGCCTTTATCACCTTAAAAACCCTATCCACCATAGATTCTCTAATAATGATGCTTACTCTTAGGTCATTTTTATACCAGCAATCAATAATAGCCTATCTTAACACACAAATCTATCAAATTGACAGCCGCCTTGATAAACATCACACCAAGGATACCTCAACAGTTTTCCATAGGGTTCAGGTACGCACTACTGTCTGGTCCCACCATTGCAGTAATATTTTGAGATCGCAACCACTGCTCAGCATCTTAGGAACTATGGCATGAAGCACTATCTTGCAGTAGTATCCATTGGTCAATGCGTATTCCTGCAGGCTGCTCTCTTGATCAAATCCCTTTTATGGCCGAGGAGGGTTGGGGAACAAATTTCCTAAGCACCACATTCCTTTGACTTTGATCATTCAATACTGCTACCTCAAAGAAATACTTTAAATCTTAGCTAATTTCAGCCTTATAACCATGGTTATCAGACATCTACTGCGTTGTAACATTACTTATTCATGGATTGCAACACAGTTTCTGCTGTAATTTCTCAATTTCCGTAAGTGTCCACTATAATATCAAACAGTGGATTTTGCCCATTCCCACATTTTATATTATCTGATACGAGAGCCATGCATGCGTCCAAATGATGTGTCACTTGCGAACAGTCTTATGTCGTGCCGCACAGCAGGTAAAGTGAATGCGCACCAATACGTGTGTCAAGATGTGTTTTACATTGAGATTAACATACGTGTATCCATTTTGCCCAATTTCCATACTGTTTTATAGAAATATCGAGCGTCCACTAAACTACCAAACAGATTGTAGTAGTATCACTAGTAGTATGTTACATAGTTGCATTTGGAACACTGCACTCGAAGTGTAGCAGTATACAGCTAAAGTTGGTAAATATTACAGCTGCAGCTTTGTTACGCATTTTACTTTATAAACAAGTTCATGTAGAGAGCCGATGATCATGATGTGAAGTTGCATGCATATTTCCCTCCAAATTGAAAAAAAAAAGTAATTTAGTTTATAACTTCACGACAATTATGTACAATTTAAGTCACACAACGCATTTAATTCATCACGCTAAAGTGTGGTTCACATGCACGCGTCGGTGACGCGCGTTCCGATGACTCGTGGCACAATGCACGGCAGTGACAGCAGTAGCAGTCCGCAAATGGGTTCTCATGTGACACACCACACATATGACGCACCTCGGGCATGCAATCAGTCGCGCACCCTGCGCATTCATGTGAACCACGCTTAAATGAAAGAGATACTATTTTTTCACAACTGCTGTAGGATTTGACAAGTTAAACTGGTTTAAAAAATCAGGAGTTTCAACAACGCTCATGCGTGCCATGCAATTGTTGTAGACTTATATAAATTGTATTGAATTCAATGTTATATTATACTGAACAATAACTTTCCACTAATTATCAAAATTATTTTCTTGGCAATTATCAATTACCATAACCTGCTTCCAACCAATATAAGCTCATTGTTCAAACAAAGCAGATCAGTTCAAATACCTCAACATTCTGGCCATTCTCATATTTGCTCCAAAGACTTTGTGCGAACAAGTTGTCTTGAACAGAATGTCGAAAGTGATTGGAGACATAGACAACTATGTGTGCACATTAAGCAAAGAAATATTGGAGATTGCCAAGAACGAGCTCAATGAAGACGTCTGCATTATTGAACAAAGCCTTGAAATATTTCGCACTTGGATTCTGCAGAATGGGGACATAATGAAATGCAGAATGGGTTAGAATTTATAATTTTGCTTCAAATTTCTCCGTTAATTATGCTATTCAATATTATGAAAACGTTCAGATTCGTCATTTTTATTGTGGTTCCTTCGGCAAAAGAAGTACAGCATCCCTTTGGCTCAAGAAACTCTCATGAGACATTTGTTATCCCGTACCATTTTCCCGGAATTTTACACCAACCCAGACTGTACGGATCCTGATGTGCAAGAAATATGTGATAACGGGTACCAATATAAGCTTATTACTTGACTTCATGCATGGACAATATGAACACTGATAAAGTGGAAAACTTATAGAACAATGGTGATTCTGCAAGGTAGACAAGATGATGGCCGGAGAGTTATTACAAATTATGGTACACATACGTTCATCACTGGCTCAAATATTCCAGCTAAACAATTATTTATTTGGAGTAATTCGCTACAAATTACTGAAGAAAAAAAGAACAAATTTACATCATTTTAACAGGAAACCTCGACATAAATAAGGACATGACTGCATTTGGAAGGGCATGGGGAATCACGGTAGACACTTTAATGGAAGATCAAAGTGTACAAATAACAGGAGTCACTTGTATTGCCCATTGTAATGGCCTACGCCTGCAGCATCTGGCTGTGATCACACCAAGGATGATACAGAGATTGACATCAGCATTTAATGCAAATATTCTACACCGAATTTAGTATAGCCCAAAACTAAATGTAAGACCTGAATCCCAACTGTTTCAATGCAATAGAAATCTCATCCTGTACGGTATTCAGCAATTCACATGTTAGGAGTGCCATCATACTTTGAGAAAATTGTGGAGCTGTTAAAATCTGCACTGGGGAAAAAGATAGGAGACAGGGTAAATATATTTAACATGTCATTTGTATATTATATATACTGGGTGAACGAGAAGTCTGGAAACAATGCTACAAATTACGCCCCTACACATTTCGATTCCACATGTCATGTCCTAACTGCACGAGTTTCAAAGTTGAAACACCAATGACCTTGAAGGAAAGGTCGTACGGCATTTTCGAACACACCATTCGATCGGGCATCTATTACTTCCTATTCAACCACCACATCACCATTCCCCTATCTATCACAGTTCAAAAGGTATTGGCAATTTTTCCAGACTTTTCAATAGTATTTCTTTTTCAGATGACTGTTCATACAGCGGAAACCAAAACGAACGCGGTCGTTTCTTTAAGAATTCTCCCTAAGGAATATGGAGGGGATGGACCATCACTTGATGAAACCAAGAGTACGTGCAAATTTACATATTGTTATAGTGTTCATTGCAAGTTTTACAGACATTACAAATCAATGTCCCTAATTTTTATGAATTACAGAAGCTTGGAATGCCGAAATACTCTCAAGACATCCCAAAGTACTCTTGAATTCTGAGATGGCTATTGATGAACGATACAAAGATCAACGTTCCAAAGAAATGTTTAAAAATGAATATATGGGAATTGAAGGAAGTTTTCGCAAATTGCAAATCGATTAACATGCGTCAGAATGTAATATTTTCATTCTCCATAAATGTCAAATGCACATGTAACGACTTGTATGTACACAAGTATGTAACTAACACGGAAGTAGTTTTCAAATTAAAAATAATTAAAATGCTTTTCGCATGGGTGGCCTTATAATTATATGTCCAGCATTGTAATTTTTGGTTAATTATATGTACAATATCTATGCTTAAGCTTCTCAACAATGCAAGGAAAACAGCCATTGTTTATTATTGTTAGACAATAGTAAGTATATGACGAACAAAATAATTAGCATAAAGTTTTTCCAAGAATTTTGTTGCATCATTTGCGTGAAAAGATTTTTCGAAATAAAAAAAAATATGAACTTGGGTTTAGATTGTGACAGGTTTTATTTAGATGCTTAGACTTTGAGCAATTTACCTATACACAATTTGGTTAAAATATAATAGAAAATAATGGTGCTATTACAAATTGATTACAAAGCAAAAAACGAATAGCCAAAAAAGAATGGTGACTATGAACATTTCTCGACCTGCAAAATGATTTCCACTAGATTTAACCTATTCATCAATTAATGCAGTCTGAAAATTATGACTGGTTTTCTATTGACACTTTCCTTTCAGAGCAAGGTATATTTTATACCTTATTTTACATTGCCATTTGCACAAAATGCACAAATTCCAACTTCAACATTCATTTATTCAAAATCCAAGAGTAGTTTCTAAAATATCGCAATGTTCCGAAGTACATGCCCTACACAGGAAGCTTCAGAAAAATCTCCATAAATTTGGCTATGCAAATAAGTGGAGAAAACTTAGAACGAAATTCGCCATAGGATAGCATGGGCAACAGAGCGCCCTCTGGCGGAGAAAGCAGGCGAATCCAAAGGGGTAGGATATCATCTTAAATGTGGAATAAGTTCGGTTAAATCCTTGTTTAATTGTTACTGTAATCTGCATTCCAAGGAAACTACTCATGTCTGCTTCTGTCAAATTGACAATATAAAATTGTCCCCTTATATGTGCCCATATCTTGCACATTCCATATGGAAAAGACAAGTGAATGCAGCAGTCACTGAAATAGGGCCGAACCAACCTAGATTGGTAAAAATGTATGATGTGGGCGAGAGGGCACCTGTTATCGTCACTAGCATATAAAGCTGTGATGCGTGCATGTAAATAAATAAATGTTATTAAATTCGTTGAATTTACTTGAAAACTGAGCAGGATCTTTGGAACGTTATGCTCGAATAAAATCTTGACAATACTTCATTTTGCAATTACTATAAATTACCAAAAAGTGGTTCTTTTTGGACACCAGTTGTCACCCCACAATGGACTAATTATAATTTCCACTTGTGTTTTACATTGTACACATTTAATAGACACGATATTATACGGAAAACTTTAAAGGTCTGACTTACAATTCGTTGCATGATGAACACTTGTTCGACCTCGTAGGTATCATCTCAGCAGTCTATCGCAGTAGCCAATATAGCAGTTATAGGTTGCACACGGAACTGTGGACGTCCAGGTATCACAATTAGATCGGACATCATTCTGAATAAAAATACAAAATATATTATTATAATGAGGTTAGTTATATGCGTGTTAATTTGCCCTGCTTTTTTTAATTACGTCACACCCCAGAACAACACATATTCTTGCTGTGAAAATACGTGTACATCATATTTGCGTGCTTGTTTTTTGATATTTGCATTCATTTGCTAAATACCAACCATACAAAAGTTAGCCGACTCACACTTTATATGTTGGTCACATACTAAAGTTTAACGCCTTTTTTGGAACAATTACACATTTTCCACTGTATATTACATTCAAGACACATGCCATATTTTTTGGTAGACCATGCGTGGTACGTACATGACCACGTATATGCAACTAATATTCCAAGGTTATTGCCGGTGTGGCTTGAAAAGGTACAATGGTAAAGATGTTAGATTATTATAAAAGACTTCAGTTTATAAATAATATATACCCTCCAATTAGAAGCCCCACAATAACTTCATAAAACTCCATGTCGCATTCGTTACAATGTTTGTTGCTATTAAAGGGACTTGTTCGGCGTTACATTGCACTGAAAGAATGTCGAAGTTGATTGGAAATATAGACGAGTACGTGTGCACAGTAAGCAATGAAATATTGGAAATTGCCAAGAATGAACTCCGTGAAAATGATGACATTCGTGAGCAAAGCCTGGAAATTTTTCGGAATTGGATTCTGAAGAATGAAGATATTTTGAAATGCAGATTAGGTTGGAATGTATTTGTTCTGTCAATTATTATTATTTAATGCTATATCAAGGCAAAATCGTTCAAGATTCGTCGTTTCTACTGCGGTTCCTTCGGCAAAAGAAGTACAGCATCCCATTAGCTCAAGATGGCCTCGTGAAACATTTGTTAGCAAGGAGTATTTTTCCTGAGTTTTACCAGAATCTAATCTCGGATTGTGTGGATCCTGCTGTAAAAGAGCTTTTTGATAGCGGGTATTAATAAATGTATTATTAATCGGATTCACGTTTCTTAAGAACAAGCTTTAATTGAAGTCTAATATAAATTTCATGACAGAACAATTGTGATCCCGCAAGGCAAACAAAATGGCAAAAGAATTTTAATTGTCAATTACGGTAAACATGTGCTTTGCTGTTGCTACAAATTTTATACAATCTTTTAAAAAATTGATTTTAACACAGAAAATATCGATAGGGACCATCAGGATACGACTTTGTTAGGAAGGGCATGGGCAATCGCGTTCGACACTTTATTGGAAGAAGAAAGCAACCAAATAACTGGAATAATCCTTATTAACAATTGTACTGGTCTAGGTGTTCAGCACCTCGCTATATACACACCAATGATGATGCAGAGAATACAAGCAGCCTTTATTGCAAGTATTCAGTACATTAAATTAGTATGACGTGCCCGTTAGAACTTGCGTTGAGACGATTTTTGCTTAATTTCATTAATAGAAAACTCATCCTGTACGGTATAGTGCTATACACTTTGTTGGACTTCCATCATACTTTGAAAAACTATTGGAATTCTTCAAGTCAATGTTGGGGGAAAAATTGAGAGAGAGGGTAAATAACGATGCAAATTTTTATACGGATGAATTTTAAAATTAATCATTTA
This sequence comes from Glomeris marginata, assembly GCA_034696005.1. Taxonomy (NCBI): domain Eukaryota; kingdom Metazoa; phylum Arthropoda; class Diplopoda; order Glomerida; family Glomeridae; genus Glomeris; species Glomeris marginata. Next base: position 10,353 of record JAQFZQ010000508.1, on the reverse strand, counting down.
TTATTTTAATCATTTATTATTTATACATAGGTGATTGTTCACTCAGTGGAAACCAAAATTAAAGACATTGTTCCGAAGATAATCCTCCCCAAAGAATATGGAGGGGATGGCCTCACAATAAATGAAACGAAGAGTATGCACATTTATTTTTTGGCTAGCTACTGTTTTAACAATATTACTTCGAGATTGCTTGCTAACAAATACAGGATCGAGTTTCTAATTAATTATTATTATTTTTCATGAAATACAGAAGCTTGGAATGATGAAATACTCTCAAGTCGTCACAGATTATTGTTGAATTCTGAATTAGCAATTTCTGAACGATACAAATATCAACGCTGCAAAGAAATGTTTCCAAATGAAAACTTGGGAATTGACGGAAGTTTCCGCAAATTGCAGATCGATTAACAAGCCTGTAATTGATAGTATTTTAATATTTGTCGTTACAAGCCAGGCTCCAAAAAATTGTAAATTGCCATCTTCGCAAATAAATAACATGGGATATGTTCAAAATACTTGGAGGTCATGCCTGCTCTTGCTTAAGCTTGTACATCACATGAGGGAAAGCCGAGTTGGAAATTCCCATAATTAATAAATCGCAGCTATCGCATAACGTGCACATGTTTGAACAAAATGCTTCAACGGACTTTGAACCGACAAAAAAACAGCTGAATAGCGGTTGTTCAGACCTTTGATTCCACTACTGAGCCTCCCTCATATGTTATATGATCCCTTTTACGAATCATTCATAAACCACCTCCTGGAATTGTTTACAATCCAACGGGTGGATTTCCCCTTTAAAATATTCATCCGCATCATATGGACTTTCCAAAATTTGATACATTTCCTTCACAAGTTTGATATAAATAAGAACAGCATCTAGAGCGAAACATCAACATACACCACACCATCATCCAGAGCGTTGACAGGTCTACTGCAAGCTATAACAAGGTTAGTAGAACAAATTCATTTCAATTTCCTAACCGTTATAGTTATTATAAGTATATGTACAAAACTAATTTTTTTTTTCGTTTGTGCCAGATGAACGTTTACTTGTCACTTTTGGCCACATTTGTGTGCTTCTCTGCACTTGCAAACTGCGCACCATATTTTGGTTACTTCGGTGAAGACCATGATGTAAATACCTTTTCATCATTTTTAACGTTTACATTTTGTTTGCTTTGTAAAACGATGTGGATTTTAGATGGAAGTTTTCCCAATCGACAACTATAACCATCGCCATAAAAGACAACTGAATGCAGCTGTAACTGATGCTCTGAATGCTGCACAAAGGAGAGGACCACTTGGCCAGGTAATATATTTCACATTACTATTTTTCACTAAAACGGAAGAATTAATGTACATTATGTGCAACTTCAGCCCACATTTGGAGGAGGATTTCACGGAGCAGGATTTCAAGACAGAAGGAATTTCGGAGCAAGATTAGGAGGAAATGTTGGGGCAACTGTATGGCAGAATGGCAGACAAAGTGTTGGTGCTGGACTTGGTGGAAGGGCAACAGGGGGACTGAGCAATGGCAGACCGTTCGTCACTCAACCTGATGTAGGAGGTGCTCTCAACTACCGTAGAGGAAATTTCAACGTTGGGGCTGGTGTGGGGTACGGCTTCCAGAGTCCTCTCCAGCGCAGACCTGGGATGACCTATGGTGTGGGTGTCGGTTATCGATTCTAATTGAAATCACCATAGTCCTAATTGTACGTTTATAGAACTTTAAACCTTGTTTAAAACTCGGGTAAATCATGTATATAAACCGTTATAGCACAGATATCTGTATATAAAATTCCGCTATACTTAATAAAAAGAATTCATTACTTAGTAAATTTTGTCAACTTCGACTGCCAACGAAGCGCTCAACAACTCATTGGCTCAACCTTTGACTAATACGCTCGATCAGTGATTGATTAAAAAGTACAGATTTAAATATATATATAAATAGTAATTTCCATCTGGTCAGTTTGGCTCTATTCGACCCAGATACGTTAGATAAATTAGATAGACTTGGGAATTGAAGGAAGTTATCGCAAATTATGCATAATCTCATTTGTGTAAGCAGAATGTAGTATTTCTCATTCAGCATGAAATTTCAAATACATATGCCTGCGTAACTAATGCAAGACTTATTTTTCAAATTATAAGTTTATAAGTAATACATTGCTAATGGTTAGCATATTTATTGCACTCTAACCCGATTATAAGTTCCAAAATAAATCATTATTTAAAATCCTATTATTTATGCTGATGCTCAAGTTGCTCAATATTGCATAATTTAAACAGGGTATTGTGTTTGTGATTATGCACTATATAGGCTTTAATTACCATATTGTTGAAAACCAGACTAGATGGTATGATAAATAACAATTAGCATAATTGCCCATTGTAGCTTCTTAATTAGCATTAGTAAACCAGGTTAAACAGCAATTCATGCTACCATCCAATTATTACACATGAATACACCCTGAACCAAAAGTATCGCCTGATTGTGAAATAGATGCGAAAATAGCGATTGCAGCTGGATGGCTATGAACAAAGTTGGTCCATACACTAGCGGACATATGCTAATGACGTCACACTTGACCTTGACGTCTGTAACCAAAGTCATTTGAATACTAACTCCGCTAGACTTAAAGATGGGAGTGTAGTTCCCAATTTAGGAAAGTATGGCAACACAATTCTGAGCATCTTGGCGAGAAAATATTTAAAATCAGTCAACAAATGGAGCAGCAATGATAAAAATGTGGCCGGCATAGCCCCTTGGGAAAATTGCCTGCATGACCCACGTATCGATGACATGCAGTGAAACGGTTGCACAGTGAAAGGTTGCGACGAAGGAATGTCAGATCTGCTGGGCATTGTGTCCTCATTCATAGATGATTTGCTCCTAGCAGCTGTTAACCATGTCTGGTTCCAACATGATGTGGGACCATGATGTGGAACCACCACACTTTACCTGTTTGGTGCGTGATTATTTGAACGACGAATTCAATGACCACTGGATTGGGCGCATTGGTCCAGTTCCTTGACCTGCACGTTCTCCAGACCTCGCACTACTCGATATTATCCTATGGGGGTTTGTTGAAGGGGAGGGTGTAGTACATGACTGATCCACAAGAACTAAGACAGAATTTGTGATGTTATTCGAAGTGTGAACCTGGAGATGCTGAACAACGTTGCAAGTTCTGTTCTTGTGAGAGCACAAACATGCATATTGCATGTGAAGGAGGCCATGTGGAACCTTTCCTGGACCGAGGATGAGAATGTTACCATGCATATCATGTTGCCTACCCTATGGAGTACTTTGGTGTCATACAACAATACAGTAAGCTTGTGCTAATGTGTGTCACTTTGTCCCATGTATCAAACATGGTATACATATTACCCTTCACAACACGTGTTGTTTAACTCCTGTTTTGGCTCAGCAGATCTGACATTGCTGAATTGCAACCCCTCATTGCACAACCGTTGTTTCACTGCATAACATCGATATCTGGATCATTCAGTCTATTTTCCCCATGGCTATGACAGTCGCATTTATATCACTGCTGCAGCATTTGTTGACCGATTTCAAATATTTTTTGCCAAGATTCTCAGAATTGTGTTGCCATCATTTAATAAATTGGAACGATACTCCCATCTTTAAACCTCACCGAGTTAGAATTCGCATAACCTTCATTACCGACTTCAAGGTCAATTGTGACGTCATTAACAGATGTCCACCGGCTTTACACGAAAATAAAAAAAAAAAAAACATTTGATTCCAATAAACCTACATACTTCCACTTATTCATAAGCTTCCTTGAAAAATGTTAATGAGCATCCTATGGGATTTCCAAAGATGTATGTACGTTTCCTCAAAAAAATTAACAGTAGGAACGTTACCCGGCCAGTGAATTGGTCAAAAAGAAACAGTAAAGTGCACACAACATTATTTACAGCTGCAAATGTATATTTCATTAAGTTTTCTTCTCGTTTCAACAATTTTTCCAACATTAACGTTTATTTTTCTATTCTTGCATTTAATTTATGTGTTTTGCTATACATTTGCAAATTGCGCTTCACATCTCGATTACCTCGGTGTCAAACAGACATTAAAATTCAGACATTAAAAATGAGGAATAAGTTGGGTTAATTGTTACTGTAATCTGCATTCCAAGGAAACTATACTCATGTCTGCTTCTGTCAAATTGACAGTATAAAATTGCACATTTATCTATGCTCATAATATTTTGCATATTCCAGATGGATATATTCCCAATCGATAACTATAACCATCGCCATAAAAGACAAGTGAACGCTGCAGTCACTGATGCTCTGAATGCTGCTGAAAGGAGAGAACCTCTTGGCAAGGTATATTTTATATTATTTTATATTGCCATTTTCGAATACTAGCTTATTGATGCAACGCTACATTATCTGCAAAGCCCACATTTTGAGGAGGGTACCACGGAGGAACAATTCAGGACAGAAAGAACTTTGCTGCAACTGTGTGGCAAGGCAAGTGAAGAAGCTGGACTTGCCAGAAGGGCAACACTCAACCAGATGTAGGAGGTAACCTCAACATTGGAGCAGGTGTAGGATACATGGCTTCCAGGGCCCTTTCCAGACCAGACCAAGGATGATGACCTATGCGTTGGTCTCAGTTATGATTAACCTTGTGGATTAACTGAAATCAACTTAGGGGCAATTGGTATACATTGTACTTAGAATCTTTCAAACGAAGTGCATTCTTGGATAATTATTGGCTACGTTTCATTATTGCAATTATAAGGTGCCCAAAAATGTTTCTTCTTTTTGGACACCAGCTGTCGCCCCGCAATGGACTTGTAATTTCCACTTGTGTTTTACGTTGTACACATTTAACGGAGTACACAATATTATATACGGAAAACTATAAAGGTCCGACTTACGATTCGTTTCAGATGATGAACCGTCGATATTGTGACTCCCTATTCCACCGTCATCAAGTAGCATCTCAGCAGTCTATCCAGTCTATCACAGTGGTCAGGTTCCATCAAGTGCAGTTCTCAATTAGATCGGACTCCTTGATCGGACGTCATTCTGAACAGAAAGACAAAATTCATTATTTTAATGTGAATACATGTATTTTACCGACCGTGTGTTAATTTGCCCCGATTTTTTTAATTGAATCACACCCCAGAGCAACACATCTTTGCTGTGAAAATACTATCTGTTCCTAGTACACCCCCTGACAAAAGTATATAATGCAACATGCCAAGTTTTCTACCAACTTTCGAATTTGGAGTCAATCTGCTGGAAAGCTGGAAAACGATCACTGTATAAACATGTAAAACAGGTAAAATTTGAATGAGCATTTTATTAGCTCCTACAACGACCCATGGTGGATGCAAGTTTTTGCAATCTGCAACTATAACCATCGCCTAAAAGACACCTGAATGCAGCTGTAATAACTGATGCTCAGATTGCTGCACAAAGGAGATGACCTGTTGGCCAGGTCCAATATATCCTTATGTTTCACAATACCGTTTTTCATTAGAACGGAAATTTAAAATGGTATGTGCAATCTCCACCCCACATTTGGAGGAGGATTTCGTGGAGCAGCAATTCAAGACGGAACGAATTATTTCGAAGCAAGATTAGGAGGAATTGTTGGGCAACTGTATGGGAGAATGGCAGACAAAGTGTAGATGCTGGACTTGATGGAAGGGCAACAGGAGGACTGAGCAATGGCAGACCATTCGTCGCTCAACCAGATGTAGGAGGTGCCCTCAACTACCGTAGAGGAAATTTCAACGTTGGGCCTGGTGTTGGATATGGCTTCCAGAGTCCTCACCAGCGCAGCCAGACCTGGGATGATCCATGGTGTGGGCTTGGGTGTGGGTCACGCTTACCGATTCTAATGGTACTTTGTACCAAGGTTTATAGAACTATCTGAAGAATGCATAGGACAGATATATATCTGTACGTGGGTGTGATGTTTCATACAGCACATTCTAAACCCTCGGTGATTGATTGAAAAGTAGAGAATTAAATTACAGGCGATGCAAGCATATAGGATATTGATCGCAATTCCCATAGTCATCCACTATATATTATAGTCATGTGTTTGCCTTTAATCTGTCATATATAGCCATTATACGAAATTGGCTCTATTCGAACATTCGAACCAGATATACGTTACATAATATTACAAATAAACTTATAAATAAGCAAGAGTTCACGATTGTATATCTAGGACCACCTACCAGAAATGAACGTAGCATCGACGTTGTAGTAGGCCTATATTCTTGGCCGCCATTAACGCCCGTCAAGCAATCGCAATCTGGGGTAATCTGCTCGGAAAATGCCTGCTGCGTACTCCATCTTGCGCTGAACAACTTGTGACGAACGCGCGAACAAAGGACTCGGTTTATATAGGGTATTCATCTGTCACGTGTCTGTCACGAGACCAATATAACGACAGGTGTTCCAGATAATTTATGCAATCGAACTTTGAAATTTCAACTCGTGTTGCAATCAATCCTTGACCTTTTCAGTAATAAGCCACGCCATTGGCGGAAACCAAGGGCGCCGATCGCAGCGCCATACCTAGTGGCAAATCGGTGAACTACGTGTGCAAGTTGTCAATTAAAAATGCTATTCTTGGAATCAAGTGGGGGAAACTGGTTTTCTGCGAACTTTAAATTGTATCTTTGTCCCAACTTAGTCCTCCATATTGCAAAATGGCGTTGCTACTGAAAAAGGGCATCACACCCTTGATCACACAGTACATCAACTTTTAGTGAAAATATTTAATGTTATCAAACAGTCGGTTATTATATAAGAGCAATTTTTTTTAAATACCTGACTAGTACGTATAATTGCAAAATACATTTGCATTAGTAAAATATCATTAAAGTTAGGTTATTAGTGTGATTTCACCTATTAAATAATAGTTATAAATATTATGAGTCATAATTGTCTTTTTATCTCATACTATTTTTCCTCAACTATAAATGATAAATTTTAGTCAGCATCAAGTTTGCGGAAACTTCCTTCAACTCCCATAACAGTGTACATTTCTCCAACTTTCTTTTTCGACAAATCTTCACTGACTTTCATGGTGTCCAAATGAATAAGACGCTCCCGGCTCTTCAACAATTCCTTCTTCCAATCATCTTCAAAAGAAGCAATAATTTATAGCTAGGAAAATAAATTTGTATTTCTTAAAATTGTACAAATTACCAATCATTTCCTGCATAGGAGTTGTTCCACCATATTCCTTTGGAAGTGCGTTTTTAGGAAGGATTTTTTCCATAGAACGCTCATCATTATAAATAGATATCTGAAATATATAAACACAAATTATAATCTAACATACTCCACGTGTCTATAGTCATTGTTACTTGTTTACTAACCTTTCTCTGAACTTTATCATCACAAAATGATTTTGCCATCTCCATGAAGGTTGTCATTACATTACTCAAGTTGAATACATGCAGTTGCTTATGTCTGATCGGCAAGCTTTTCTATGAAACAATGAATCAGATACATTGTATAATTCTTATTCTTTAATGTGTCTATTAAAGTAACAATTATTTTTAACAGTTGTTTACATACCTTGATTCCAACAATAGCTTTATGAAGATCAGTTGGAGTCCAAGTGAGCACATTGGCCAAACCAATATCTGTGTAGTCAGATATGTATGTGAATCCTCTAATTTGACTTTCCTCATCCTCCAGAAGAGTTTCCACACAAATCAAAACAGTCCTCATCACATCATCATTTGTAACTGAAGTATGATCGACGGAACCTAATTTAAAGAGATGACACTGTCTTGTTTAACAGAACCACGGTTATCCTGGGACGTTCGATAATGTTCCAACTTACGTGCTACATTGAATAGTACACGACGACCTTTGTAATCTCTTTGTTTAAGTGGAAACAACATCCTGTAATATGTAAAAAAAAAAATAAATAAAATTGAAGATGTATGCAGAATTTCATTGTACATCAATGTTATCATATATGCATTTACCCTGCAGATACAAGCTCATCTACTACTTCATCTTGACAATCGAGGCATTGGTACCATTCTGGGAATATCTCTCTTGTTGTCAAGTAGTTGATCAATGTATCTTGGGATAACTTGAGGTCAAACTTTTTCGCTCGGAGAAATCGAAGCAAGAAATTTGCATCTGAGATTGGAACAAAATTGATGAAACATTATATTTGTCTTTAATAAACGAGTACTATTTCATTTGTTCTATATAATTATATATACCAAGACGACAGTTATCAAGTTCCTTGTTGGCTTGAATCCATTTTCGGAATTCTGACAATGCTTGAGATCTATTTGAATCATCTTCTCCTAATGAATCTTTTGCCAACTTCTTCAATTCCGGACTTAACTTGCAAATGTACTCATCGGCTTTAAATCTTGCATCACGCTTAAAATAACCCATAAAAAACCGTATTTCATTCCATGCAGTAACAGCAAGAGTGGCAATACTTAGATATTGTAGCAATATACATGCAGGTCGACTTGTACATATTATCTCAGAACTGGAGCAAATTAATGAAAAATTATATAATGGAATCAAAAAATTACATTTTTGCCATTTCTCTACACATCCCATTATTTACAAACATATATGTACATAATTTAATAATTATTTTATAACAACTTAACTACTGTGTTTCGATCAGCAATTTAAATAAACAATGCATTTACTGGACATTATAGTTCATAGCAAACCTACCTTAGAATCCATTGCTATTTAATTGATATGTGTTTGAAGCTCACAGATACAAATGCAACCAGTTGCTGTTGAAAATCTCTGCAGAGTACTTCGATTGCACAGAGTTCCTCCAACAAAATAAACGATACGCACTCTTGGTTTTAGGCAATGGCTGCAAACAATTGTTTGTCATCATTGTTCACACAGACCATCTTCATTGGGAAAAAATCATGAGATAAGCTGACCAAGTGAAACAATGCTCGTATAGACAATGCAAGCAACATGCGAATCACTTCCTATACCTTTATTACTTATCTTCAAAATTCCCCATTTCTTCACCATGCACCGAAACCAACAAACATATTACAAGGTCTTGCAGCAATTTAAATTTTGAATATTCCCATTTCAAATTAATTCCTTATAACAATATAGCAAACGAAGAGTATTAATTGATGGTATACGTATCAAAGAGTTGAACGCTTAGCCAATGAGGTCATTTTCGTTATAAAAAAAATATTGCTATAACAATGCGTCTTTGCTGTGAGTCATATTAGAATGGTTTGTTGCTGATAACAATTAGTATTTCCAAGAACAATAAAAATTAAAATTTCACATTATGTTTTGCTGAATGCAAATTATAAAATGCAGCAAATGGGATGAGTGGAATTAATTAATTGAATTAATCGATTTGCAGCAAACGGAAACTTCCTTCACATCCCATGATGCTTTGTTTATCTTCTCGTTGTCCAACCCAATTTTCATCAACAGACATTTCATTCACCCTTGCTATATGTTCACTGCTCTCTCGAAGTTGCTGTATCCAGGCATCTAGAAATTCAATTACAGCTCAATAATTTCCATGGTTATTAGTACATATTATACTTTCAACTGGAATTGTAATCAATCACCTGTCATCACTTTTTGGGGAACTTTGCCACCATACTCTTGTGGCAAGATCTCTTTCGGAATATAGCGATATAAACTTTCTATATCTTTATGAAAGATAATCTGAAATAACAAGTACATCTGTTTTTAATACGTTTTTTTTTTAAATAAAAAAATGATTTATGAAATGGAATTTTACTCTTTTCTGTAATTTTTCTGAGAAGAATGAGAGAGCAATTTGTGCTAAGCTAATGACGCTTGGGTGGATGTTTAGTAAATGAACCTGTTTGAGGCGAACTGCAGCAAGTTTCTGTATAGAAAAGAAAATAAATGTTATTCTTAATTAATTACTATTTAGTTGCAATTTTAGTATATCTACACCGATCTACACATACCAAAGCCGATTTAATAAACTGTCTCTGCAAAGTTGGTGTAAAAATGGATAATATCTGAAGTCCCATGTTTTTATAATCACTGATAACGACGAATCCTCGAATTTGGTCCTCTTCATTGTCAAAAACTATTTCCGCACAATTAGTGAATGATTGGATAATATCATCGACAGTATGATTAGTTGTTAGTGATGCTGCTCCTGTAATAATAGTAAAATTGTTATGCTCTTTGCCCAGGAAAATTGTGATCTCTTCAAGCTCTGTGAGCAAATTAAAACCATCAGTGATGTGTCATACCTGCTATTTTAAAAATAACTTTCCTTCCATGATCGTCCCGTTCCAACAGAGGGAAAGCATG
>JAQFZQ010000507.1:0-31731 GCA_034696005.1 Glomeris marginata | reverse complement strand
TCGTTTTATTGGCATCAATTCTATAGAATTACACACTTTCCAGGGTATGTTACAAAATCTTGTCAGTTCACCTTTAAGATAATGCTGAAATTTATTAGGTAAATCATTGTATACCTTACAAATACGAATCAAATTTTGTTTATAAGGTTATTATTTTTTTAATGAATGTTTATAACATTTCCATTGAATTCACACAGCCCAACTTGAAGAGAATGTGTGACAATGCATACAAGAAATATCTGGTATCAAGACCACCTCCATCCATGGAGTCAATTAAGAGAATGAAAGGAGAAATACGAACCCTCAAACCAACTACTCACCCATTATTTGGTACATATAAATTTCATGCCATTTCCATTATACATAAATCTTTATTAATCCATTATACATATATGTTACATTAATTTTCTGTAAAACTTGTGAAATTCCAGGAGAATTTGAAAATTCAGTAGAAAAGGACCGTGCATTGATTTTGGACAACATTAAAGTTTACAGACCGAGCAACGTGAGATTTGCATGTGGTAATTCACAATATACATATAGAACTACAGTTTCTAAAACTAATTTCTTTCAGACTATTCTGGAAATAAATCGAGGCAAGACTATTTCAGCTGATATTATGAAGAAAAAGAGAGAACACCATGGTAAGGCCATCATGAAGTATTGGAAACAATTTGCCACCGGTGAAGAAGATGAATCCTCCAATGTACGCCAATCTATGGAAGCTAGCACCCAAGATGATGTGAAGGTTGTTGGAGATGCATATAATATCCTTATAATATACTGGAAAAATATATAATTTCAAATTTTACTTGCAGAATTTGTTTTCAAGGGTTGTTGGTGTAAGCAAGAAGCAAGGTGTGCGTGGATCACACATCCCAAAAACAGATTCCCCAGGAGATTTCAAGGATAAAGATTACTACATTTCACACCAGGCTCCTAACTTCCATTTTGAACAAGGGTAATTTTCAAAACTAATTGCATTATTATTATTCTAAGTAATAATAATCTTTATTCCATTTATCCCTCTTTGGGTATTAGAAGAGGTTTTTACAATATCATTGTACAATTATCTTTACTTAAACTAACTGCGCGTCGCCGAGTTAGTTGCCTCCCCGCGTTCCGCTCTTGCAACCTGTGCTTTCAATTTTTCATTATTCAAAGTATAACATAATGTTATAACTTTGTATTTTGTGTGTCCAGTTTGGGACTGGAACGGTCCACTTTTGAGCATCAGGCATCCGAAGCAGTCCTTGATCTCATCGGTGATGATGAATCGGAGCTGACGAGGAGGAAATCTAACTTGAAATGGTAATAAGTGTTTGAATGTAATTTGGTATTGCCTTATCTATAGATGGCTATAAATATTTATTGACAGGGATAGAAAGAAGAAGAAATTCACCGGCGAAACCGGAAAGGAGTTGCGAGCGAAGAAAATAAGAACAGAAAGCGGTGTTTGGATCCCTGCATCTTACCAATCTGACTTGTATCCTTTCATAACACTTGACTTGATTACAGTCACAAAATAACTAGACACTTAACAAAGTAAATAGATACAAACAGTGGATGAAAAAGAGTAAAGCCGAGCACGCGGACAGCAGCGATTCCGACGCGGAGGATCGGCAACAGCAGCATGACCGTCAAGGTCCTGGAGGAAAAGGACACCATCACAAGTCCAAAAGCAAGTTTTGAATGCAGTATACATATACTGTATGAATGCATTGTGTTTGTTTGGAAAATTTGATTAATTTAGGAAATGTTTTGTTATAGAGCCTCGCGGCGGACCCGCCACACCGAATGTTGGAAATCATCAAGTGAAAAGACGTGGAGGTCGTGGTGGTGGAGTTGGTGGGAAGAAAGGGAAGAAAGGTGGAAACATAGGTTTGAAGAGCAAGGATCAGATTCTGAAATCGAGGAAATTGAAAAATAAGAAGATGGCGTTTCAAAAGAGTAGGCAAGAAAAACGAGCTGGCAGAAAATCTAAAAGGTGATGGAGCTGTATGGTAGGAACTTGAATAAATCTCCATGAACATGCCATTTATTTGGTGTCAAAATAAACCATGAAATAGTTTATTTAGCAGCAAATGATTACTCTTATATTAGTAAATTACATCAAAGCACAAAATAGTCTGCTTGAACCATGTAATTTGCATGTTTTTTCATACTATTTCTACCATTGGTTGACTCGACGCATGTGTTGTCACGTGATTGGTTGGAGTGGAAACTCCGCGAATTGCAACAAAATTTCGCCATCCTCCTTTCACAATATGCAAAGATAGGATGGATTTAGTCACGTGATACAGGTCAAACAAGTGTATTTTATAAAGTGGAACAGAAATGTGCTCACATCAAAAATTGTTAACAAGGCAGTTATTTACCACTATTTAAAATTAAATGGACAATTGACCATATGAGCTTCGATTGGATCATCAAGGCGACCTTTACGTACAATGTACAATGGACCATCTAGTGGAGGAACCACCACCTCATCACTGGATCATCACATCATTATTGGTTGCATAATTACAGTAGGGTTAATTTCTATTACCTTTATTTTTACATTCCAAGTGGTTGTTGCTTGTTAATTATATATTGTTATTGTTTTGTTCATGTATTTTTGGGTTTTTTATATGTATGTGCAACTCTTGCATATTTAAAATCACATTTTCACATACAAAATCATGCACAGAAGTCACATTTCCAACATTCCAATGACCTCCCATTGTAAGAATTTAGAAATCAAGTGACTGGTGTAATGGCGGCCAAAGTATGCCCTCACAAACACTCACAAATACACAAAGTCCTCTGGATGTCCACCACAATGTTTATTTTTTGGAACATTCCACAGTCAAATCCAATTAGTAGAGCATTTAGGCGCTGGATGGCAGCACCAGCGCTGCGCCGTTGACAAAAGTGTCGTGGGCTTTTTTTTTTTTTTGAAGGAAGACAAAATGGCGGCTCGCATTGCGGATTCGAAATCGGAATAATGCCTATTTACAGTCGAAATCGAAGTGCGTTGCTTCGTTCCAGCGCTTCTGCGCTATGTAACAATTTGGCGGTTTTGAATAGAGGAGAAGGGAAAAGTGATTTAGCAGTAGTTCATAAATCCAGTGTCAGTGTATTAACGCTGAATGATGAAGGTCAACAACAATCGCGACAAATTACGTGCAAAGGACCTCCTGGATACAAAAAGATCGTATTACAGGTGAATATACTAATTATATATGGTATTTAATTCCTTTTTACCTTTATTCAACACGTAAAATAAGGAAATCTCGAAACTTGTTTGTTGCTCCCGACATCAGGTGGCGCTGTAATCTCAAATGTTCTCAACAGCATTCCAATGGCGCACTCGTTGCGCCACCTGCTGTTGGAAGTGAGAAACAATTGATTAGTCGCTGGATTAGTATAAATATTCATCCAGCAAGTTATATTTTAAATTTAATGTGTAAATGTATATTAATTTCTAATATATATTTATACTATAATTTACAAATTACAAACCTTCTATATAAAAACACTCTTGATAAAAAGTTTATTTTTTATTCTAAAATAACTTCATATTCTAATATTTTCAGGCTAAATGGTGTCAAGGAAAGGATATAACGGTGCTTGTGATTGCATTTCATCAAGGCATTCAAGTATAATAACATGTTTCTCAATAATAGACATGTTAATTTAGATATTGTCCATTTAATTGCATTTCTAATTTTATATAAATGTAGATAATGGATGCGGACGGATCGATAATATTATTCTGGTACCATTTTGGCGAATCAGAAATAGGTTATATAGTTAACCCAGTTAACCAGTGCAAATATTTGTCACAAAGTTATTGTGTATCTTCAAGTACAGAGGTTTTATAATATTATACAGGCACTTTTGGAAGAGGAATTGCTGCAATTTCTAATAATGTTTATGTTGGTAAGCAATGAGCAATTTATATATCTATCTATGCATGAAGAACTAATATTTATTGGGAAATTTCAGGATCCCATGATGGACAAATATTAATATTTAATCTTGGTGCAAAGGGGAATGCAGTGACCCAACTGCCCAGTATTTCATCTAGAAAATCCGCCATTACTGACTTGGCAAGCAATGAAGCAAATCTATTAAGTGCATGTGAAGATGGATCACTGACACTTTGGACCAAACAAATATCTGGACAATTGGTGGATTCAAAGTCTTTTGATGCAGATGGGTTTGGTCGCTTTTATTGTAGTAATTATTATTTGTTTTATTTCACTATTTTTTCCAATTCTATTGTACATTTAAAATTGATGAACTGACATTGTTTTGTAAATTACCATGTCAGTTCACTTTTTAATTGATTTTATGGTTGTGTTGTCATTTTAAATTGCATTTATTTGTGACATTTTGTAACTTTAGGTTTCCTGCTACAAGTGTAGCCATATGGAAAGATTACTTTACTGCTGGATATGGATCAGGATATATTTTAATATTTTCCTTAACAAACATGAGTAAAATTGCAGAAATTTCTGCACATGCGCGATGGATAACTGCGGTTGACTTTGCAGAAAAAAGTGGAATTGTAAGTTTGTTTTGCAGTTTTTTTTAAAACAACAAATCATTATAATGCTAATTTGGACATTTATTTGACACATTTTACAGTTATTGTCAACTTCTGAAGATTCATTTGTTCGGCTTTGGCAAATTGGTTCCTCCGCAGAGGTGAATTTCAATTGGTTTGATTGTAATTTCAACTGTATTTTTGCAGTGAGGATAATTTTGTGATTAATTTCTAGGTTTCTTTAATGCAAAGCATTTGTATTCCTGATGCACAACTGTGTGGTGGTAGTTTCCTTGATCCGCAGGGATCAACATTTGCATTGAGTGGTTATGAATTGGAGGAAGTGATTATTTTTACAGCAGATTGAATTGACTACACCATCAATTCATTTGATTCACCATATTGTACATTCCACATGTTAAACTACCACGTGCACATGAAATTGAATTTCTTCAATGAAGCTAAATTAAATGACAACTGTGTTTTCGTATACTATTGATTTTGAGATTTCTCTGTATAGTGATTCTGAAATAAATGTGAATTTGAATTGTGATATTGTAATATCGATTTTTTTTTTACTACATTTGATTGGACAATTTTGCAATGGACACTTCGCAGAGAAGCACGTTTAGAAACATAGCAGGGAAGCCACAAGACAGGGAAATTAATGCCAATTTCTCCCGCCAGATGGCGATCAGATGATCTCCTATGATCTCTTTACATTTCTCAAAAATAAACCGGCAAATATCGTTTTACGTGCATTCTTGGTAAATGCTACTTGATACGCTTTATAACTCCTGTAACATTGTATATATAATTTTCTGCTTCGGGGAAAAATGTATTTTAAGGTGCGGATCGTGATTTACGATGTATACTCGATGATCCGCAATTTATGTTGTGAATTGTATAAATGAATGCGGATCGGGTAAATTGCGGATTGTGGAATGGCAACTCTCAATCCCCTCGATTGCTCGATATCGACGCTCCTAGGAAAGGGATGTTCGCTGTATGTGGACGTTGTTATAAATTGAGAGTGGAAGAGGAAGAGAGATCTGCATCCGTTCGCCCCGCCCACTGCCACAGCCACCATTGGCAGTGGAAATCGATCTGCAGCTTCTCTCCGATCTCCATCGGCGGACGGCGTTTGAGGATGCCATTTCCAGCATGATTTCTGCAAAGGATGATAAACCGTAACCTGCGGAGAATAGAGTGCCATTTGTGAAAAACGGGAACGCGGATATCGGTGCGAGATGATCGTCGGCGCGCACCGGCGGGGGGAGTGAGCGCGGCGACGGGCACCGTCGGCGGCGCGTTGGACGTTGGAGGCGGTCTCGTTGAGACGGCGGCTTCGACCGCCGCCGCTCACCCCTCCGCCGCCGCCGTTCCATCAGCGCGCCCCCGAACGGTGCGTTTCGCCTTGGCGCGTCATCACTGCCACCGCATCCGCGTCGCATTCGGGTTCGGATCGCGGGTCGGCGGATCGGCGTGCGGATCGGCGTTTTCGGATTCGTCTCGCCGCAGACCGCGCAGAGCGTTGCCAGCATCAGCAGTAGGAGTAGGACCGGGATCGACTCGTCTCCAATGCAATATGGCTTCTCCGGGTACGCCACCCGGAGTGTTTGCCGGAGCTGTTGCCTGTGCCGGTGATCCGGACCAAGATGAAGAACGCGATGCGGAAACGAACAACGATCAGATCAGCTACGGCCATGGCCACTGTTTCACCAAGAAGACTTTCCACAAGCCAACCTACTGTCACCACTGCACCGATATGCTGTGGGGATTAATAGGCCAGGGATATATCTGCGAAGGTCAGTCTCCTTTCGCCTCCCTCTTCTCTTCCGCGCAAGCATCCGTTCTCCAAATTTCTCCATTTTGCATAAAACGTTCCGCGTTTAAATACAAAAAAAAGACAAGAAATTCGGGAAAGATGTAATGGCAAGGAAAAAAGAATCGGTGGAGAAGGCGTCGACTGCGGAAATCGATAGATCCCTTTTCGCCGTCGTTCGGTGTGTCTCGTTCACCGAGCTAGCGCAAACGGATATCTTTTATTTAGACCGTATCATCTGTAATCTTTTATGAAGGAATTTATAGCGCAAAACGCGTACTTTCTCCCGCGCGTTCCATTTTCGGCAGCGAGATGAAGGAATGAAGAGAGCGCGCGGTCTCATAACAACGCGGTGAAGCCGATTTTTAAGGGGTCGCTTTTGATGTAAACGAAAGCTGCCCCTTGGCTTCCCAGCATAACGCGCGTTATTTTTGTACATTGCGCGGTGCGTTGCGCGTTAAAGAGAAATCTGCTTTGGTTTTTTGCGGTTAGTTTCTTCGTCGTTTGATCACGCATTGATTGAGCATTGATCGAGCATTGATTTAGCATCGCCGATGCGGGATGGCGGCCGGAGAGATTTTATAAAAGGGGGTGTATACGGGCGAATGTTAGGGCGCGCGTGACGTCACCGGGTTGTGTGACGTCAGAGCAGCCATCTACGGCTGGCTGCGGCTCGTTGCGTAGCGTTTTCGGGCTTTTTCAAGCTTTTGTCTGTTATTGGAGCGTTGATGGCGACTATATGCAGCCGGACCGAACGCGGATTAAACGGAAATGTCGGAATGTGGTCGTTAAGGGAAGATTAATTGCTCCGAATTTGGAACTTCCGGTGGAAAGAGATGGTTACGCGGTTTTGTATCCATCCGCGGTCGCCTTCCGAACACGTTTGTAATAATGGCGGATTTCACGAGAGTGGCTCAAAAATGATCGACATTTGTAATTTGTATACATTGTCGCACATTTTGGTTTATATACAAATTAAAATCGCATAATATCACCGGAAAATTTTACAAGGGAACGGATGAATTGCTCTAGAATTGCTAGTAGCGCAGCGCCACCTGGTCGTCAAGTGGGAGATTGAGAAAGCGAAATCGGCGAAATGGAACGTTTTGAAATATATGAAAAACCGCATGATTTCGCTCAAAAACACAGATAAACGATCCATCCGTGTAATAAAGCAGATGAATTGAGTAAAAGCCGACCTGAAATTAACGAAATGACAAAGTTTTACGTTGATTTTTCATTCGGTCGCCATTTTGGAAGAGGACATATTGTTTCTAGTGTTGGTTTTGCTTGAAGAAATAAGATAGGTGGCGCTGTAGTGCAAGCATTTTGGAGCTGAAAATGGAATATTTTGATGGAAACGTATTTTTATTATCACTGATCAGCAGAGATGACATAAAGATAAAATCATATACAAGTTCGGACTATTTTTGCCTTCTTCAGTCAGTGTGAGGCTATTTTAGTCTCTACTATATAGTATGTGTGAATATTTCATTCTTGAACTTTCAGTTTGCAACTTCGTGGTACACGACCGATGTTTGAAGACTGTCGTCTCTCCGTGTATAACTATCGCAGCTAATTTAGTCAAGGTAAGTTAGCCATATACAATTGAATTTATCATATTAATACGTAATTAATGGATGACCCCTTGCTGGTCAAGTCACCTCTCTGGCACGTGGCTTAACTTAATTCAAAAGCAACATAGCAAACTGAAAATATGTACAAATAGGCGATTAATAATGGAGGAGAATGGCAATTAGCGAAATTAAAAACGCCAAGGGGTCATGCAATAATTATGTTGGCTTCAATTATTTTCCATGCACAGACAAAAAAATAAATATATTTGAAAATACTATTTTTAGGAAAGGTTATATTTAATATTCCAAAACTTCAAAACAGAAATCTGGGTTCTTACGTACCTTAAAGGTGAACTGACAGGGCGGTAAAAGTGGACTATGACCAACCCTGCCATTGGGTAAATTGGGACAACTTGCCAATTAGTCTGTCCAGGATTGGCCAGAAAGGGTTAAGTTCAGAGTCCATGTCAGTTCACCTTTGCTATTCTTTTCTGTCACTTGAATTAAAGTTACTTGAATGAAATCTTAGACAAAAATATAGGAAAATTACATGATTGTACATTATTTAAATGCAATTAAAGCACAGCCTCGAAAAACGATTCAACTGCATTTTAGCCATTATACTAAGAAATCTTTATTATACTTTGAGAATAAAATATAAAAAACGCTCCATAAATAGTATGTAATATTAATTATATAAAAACTATTTAGAAAAGTATGATACAGAATTGCATGAGGGACATTATTTTGGTAATGTAATCAAGAATAACTCATTGTTCATGTTTAAACTGGATGCGAGTTACGTAATTTATGGACGACCCCTCATTTTTTAAAACATTAAATTAATTTTTGTATTTGCAGAATCCAGTTGCTCACTGTTGGTCAGAACCGGGGCACTTTAAGCGAAAATTTTGCAACGTATGTCGAAAGAGGATAGAGGATAGCTCGGCGCTAAGGTGTGAAAGTAAGTATACATTAATTGATTTCCAAGAAATATATAAATTTTTAATTGAATACTACATTTGGGTTAATTTGTGTTTGATGGTTTGCAGTTTGTGAATATTATGTTCATATGGACTGCCAAGACTTCGCGGTCGCAGATTGCAAGGAATGCGCCACCTATGTCCCTGACAAGGACTCGGTGAGTGTGTATACAAAATCATAGTTGTGTAATACAACAGGTTATATGGGAATATTTGTTTAATAATGAATTCATTTCGATTTGCAGCCTTTAGTAATCCATTTTCATCACTGGAGGGAAGGCAATTTACCAGGCAACTCGAAATGCTTACTGTGCAAGAAGACTTGCTGGTCTGCGGAGTGCTTGGCCGGCATGCGTTGCGAGTGGTGTGGTCTCACGGTCAGTGTCCAGCATTTTGTTCCACCATTTCCATCTGAGACACCATTAAAAATAAGTAACAGGATGATTCCATACACCAAACTAGCTTTTCTACAACATAATAACATCATTATCATTGAAAATGGTCATTAAATTCATGATAAAGCCATGATTTTTTGGCATGGTCATGATATTTAAAGGTGAACTGACAAGGTTTTGTAACATACCCTGGAAAGTGTGTAATTTTATAGAATTGATGCCAATAAAACGATTGGCGCAAACAAAACTTTTTTAAAATAATTATACAAAAAGTTACGAGTATTTAAAGAGGGTGTCATGGAAGGACGGTGTCACCGCGTTGGTGTCACAGTGTCCAGTTTGGGCAAAATTTGAATTTTCAGCCAATGGGGCCTTGCATTTCTGCTGTTTCAGCCAATGGCAGAGCTTATCTATGGCGCTCCAGTGTATCCACAGATATGAAACTAAATAATTAATATCTCTGGCAATAATGCTTCAAATGGCCTCAAATTTTCAGACAATGTTCCTAAATTAGTGGCAATCAAATGCTAGTTTTTTCAGGGTATGTTACAAAACCTTGTCAGCTCACCTTTAAATGCACATATATTTGTATACAAAATATGTGACAAAATAAAGACGGATATAGTGACAACTAACTTTAATGAAGATTTCTGTTGAAATTGGTGTCAGACCACTGAGACTAGAAGGTGTATAACCTGGATTGTATATTATTTTAGGCTCATGCTGTGTGCTTCAAGAGTCTGTCTCCTGAGTGTAACTTTGGATGTTTGGAGAGCATCATGGTTCCACCTTCTTGCGTTAGCATTCCTCGTACTGACGTCACAATGGAGACCATCATCGGAGTGCAGACAAAGAAAAAGGAAGGCAAGTTGTGTTCTGTGGTACTATATAGGTTTCCTGTGTAATTAGAATATACCATGTTAACATTTAACCTTTTTTTTATTACAATTGCTCCCAAACAGTCCTGTCACGTGAGTATCTTGGTACGAAGCGTTTATCAGAATTTTATGTACTGCGGTAAAAAAACAAAAACAAAAAGTCCACTGTGTAGTGTCATTTTTTATTTTGCTTCACCCTTATTATACTAGCATTCTAAACATGTTTAGTATTATACTTAATTAGTATTCAGAGTAATTAAGGTTTGATGTGGGCATTTAATTTGAACCAGCGAGGAGCATATCGGATGAGTTCTCCTCCAGCGGTGATCTGAAGAGCAAAGATGGTGAAGAGTATCCTCTGGTGAAAGAAAAGGATAAAGAAAAAGACGAAGGTTCTTTAATCTTCATTATCTTAAATGGTTATAATGGTTATAAGCAGGATTTAATTAACTTTTGTTTTGCAGAAGTGATAAAAGTTTACGACGGTAACTCTTCGTACAAGCGCAGAGTGTTTAGGACGATTACAGTTTCTAAGCATGCCAGTAGGAAAGAAATACTGGTACAGTGGTGTTTATTAATTATGAAACCAGTCTTCTAAAGGTCAAATATCCTGCTGAAGGTCAATATATAAGTAATTATTGTATAGGCTTATATACATAAGTCCACAGTTCAAAAACAAATAAGTTGTAGGGGATCACTAAGCCTTCAGAAGACTTAATTGCTTTAATATCTCTATACTAAGTAAATATCACATCTAAGGGTAAGAACATAATGTAACAAGATGGTTCGAGTTAGATGGACCAAAATATTTTTTTTTTGAATTTGTAGAAGTTTTTGATTGTAAATTAATTGGGTGAAATCATTTAGGAATCAGCACTTCGAACATTCCACGTTACTTCCGACCCCAAATACTTCTACGTAACCGACGCTATAGGTAAGAAGGACATGATGGTCATGGTAATGGGGTTGTGGTAAATGAATGTACTGATCTGATGGTCCGTGTGACATCACTGCAGAGGAGAAAGAGTTGGACGAAATATGCCCGTTGCTTAGCATGACAAGAAAAGATGGCAAAAGGCCGGCCATCTTCCTCAGGTTTCGAGACACGGACACCAACAAGGGCCGCATCAGAGTGTATCCTGGCAAGCTGAGGTAACACCATGCAACTACCAATCACATCTCTTCCATTCAAGATGCACATGTTCCTTCCTACCAATCACATCTCTTCCATGGAAGAGAATGCATTCAAGATACTTGTTCTGGTTTTGCAGAATGAACGAAACGTACAAATACATTCAAGTTCTGACGGACACAACAGTGGAAGAGGTGATTGCAGCAGCAGCCATCAAGTTTAACTTCGAGGACCAAAATTCGCACAGATACCGAGTCAATGAGATCACGTTGGACCGAGGAGGTGACAGCATTATTGATTTTGGATCGAGTCCCACAAGGTTACCCTGGTTATTTGATACTATTTGATGGTCATGTACCTTTGCAGCACTTGTGGAGAGGGTGATGGAACGGACGGAGAAACCATGGGAAATCCTGAAACTGGTTGGAAAGGTAAAGTGTTAATCCTTGCATCTGCTGAACACTCAGTGCTGCAAGTGGAGGGATGCTTGTTGTTACCATTGGTCCATTTGTGCTTGAAGGATTCTATAAGGCAGATGGAGATGACCAGGTTCTACCTTCAGCTTCGAGAAGACCCTCACGGACCAACCGTGGCACTTTTCGTGGGCAACTTGCCGCCAAATCTTTCCCAAAGACAGTACGAAAAAATCCTCGCTGATTTTGTGGGAAAAGGTCACTTGCCATTCATTTAAATTCTTCTAAATAGTAACTTTCATAACAATTGTCCAAGCGTAAGAAGTGACAAACTCTCCGTAGACCCTGGTGTTTCCTTATTTCCCATCAAATGACTAGTCGAATTCAGACATAGATATTGTTCCACTCTTCTCACACTTGGATATTGTTTATATGTAAGAAACAAACAGTGACTGATACTGAATGTTACCTTTAGCTCACAAATTCTGGTCAATCGGACCGATTTATTACGAATACGGCTCGATGGTGATCACGTACGAGAACGCTGACTCCGCCGTCAAGGCCTTCTACACTCTGCGAGAATCGATGTACGACGACAAAAGTCTCATGGTCCTCTTGCTTCCAAACGTCCAACCTGACATGACCTCGGAATCTGTCCAAGTTAGGGTACGGTGCACTAATTCCGTTTGCGGACATTGCGGGGAGGGATCGTTTCGCTGTTACGTGGTCGGGTGGTTTGCTGGGAAGTATTTTTGTGTTGTTATTTATCTTTATTTATTTTTTAATACTACATACTTATATCCCAAGATAGAAGTTGACATTTGAATAGTGTGTATTTTCGGCAGCCTTTGCTGGTGTTCGTAAACGTGAAGAGCGGAGGCTGCCAAGGTCTCGAACTGATCACCTCCTTCCGCAAGCTGCTGAATCCGTACCAGGTGTTCGACCTGGAGAACGGTGGTCCTCTGCCAGGGTATACCATTGAATTCGCATGTTGTTTATATACAAAGGTCTCAAATGCGATCGATCACTGATCGCCGCCATATTTGTTTGTTTTAACCACAACGTGGCTTGTGTATTTTGACGCATTTTGACGTATTTTTACGTCTCTTTTGGCACAAACGAAGACTGTACGTGTTCCGGCATGTCAAGGACTACAAGATCTTGGTGTGTGGTGGCGATGGAACAATCGGTTGGGTTCTTCAGTGCCTGGACAACGTGGGCCAAGACTCCGAGTGCCAGTCGCCCCCTTGCGCAATAGTGCCACTTGGAACAGGTTTGTGTGGCTGTGTGTGTCTCCCTTCAATATACTTAAATACTAGCTCACTGTTCTCTCTGACTGGTGGCTCTTAGGTAATGACCTGGCTCGGGTTCTTCGCTGGGGACCAGGCTACACAGGAGGGGAGGACCCACTCAACCTGCTGAAGGATGTGATTGAAGCCGAAGAGATCAGGTTGGACAGGTGGACTGTGGTGTTCCACCCAGAGGAGAAATGCGAGGACAAGTCGACCGGTGGAACTCTGACTAATAGCACCGGTTCCACTTCAGAGGACAACACTCAGATCTTTGTTATGAACAATTACTTTGGTATTGGAATCGATGCAGACCTCTGCCTTGACTTCCATAATGCACGTGAAGAAAATCCAAACAACTTCAAAAGCAGGTGCTCACCATTATATATCAATAAGATACTTGAAGGCTTTCTTGACATAGAGATTGTGATTGACTCTGATCATTTGAAAACATAATTTCAGGATCCACAATAAGGGTGTCTACGTGAAGATGGGCCTCCGCAAGATGGTTAGCCGTAAGATGTGCAAGGACCTTCACAAGGAGATCCGTTTAGAAGTTGATGGCAAGCATGTGGAACTTCCTCCTGTTGAAGGCATAATCATTCTTAATATTCTCAGGTAATTAACCTACCTTCACCACCTCCTCCTCCTCCTTTCCTAAACATTGTTCGCAATGATTACAAATTGACATTCCCGTGTTTCTTCTTTTTCCAGTTGGGGTTCTGGAGCAACCCCTTGGGGTCCCGAGAAGGAGGACCATCAGTTTTCCAAACCTACGCATTATGACGGCATGTTGGAAGTTGTAGGAGTAACTGGAGTTGTGCATCTGGGCCAGATTCAGAGTGGACTTCGCAGCGCTATGCGAATCGCCCAAGGAGGACACGTAAATAATATTTAACCAGCCCTCTTCTATACAAATATATTTATATTTGATAAAATCCCCATAAAAGATGAACAAATAACCATTTTTCTTTCAGATCAAGATCAGACTTAACACTGAAATGCCGGTACAAGTGGATGGAGAACCATGGATACAAGGAACTGGTGAAGTTGTGGTCCTCAAATCCGCTCTCAAGGTATATCTTGTTCCAACATTTTGTCTCAAGATTCTCAAGATTCTTGGAAAATAGACAGTTTATGGGTAATGTCTGTTCGTTTATAGGCCACAATGTTGAAGAAGATCAAGAGCAAGATCAAGAGGCGCAACACGGAACCTTCGATGATGGTTGCGGGCAACGCCGCGGCGGCCATCAGGCCGGATCCCGCCAGCCTCTCCAGTACCAACAACAATTCCGGACCATTCTGACAGTCACGCCCTCCCTGCCACAGAAGAAGCCGTTTGCCAACGTCATCTTCGCTTTCGGCCGTCGCGGAGTCGGCAGCCGAATGCGCGATGAGCCACGGCGGCACGCATTCCGCAGACAGAGACCACCGCAGAAGGACCCCTCCTCCTCCTCCTCGAGATCGACACCGCTGAGTGATGAACACGGTATACGAGTAATAAACACTCAACGACAAGACACCATTTCCTTCCTATACGGTACAATTGCCAACTATACTTCCAAATGTAATCCCCCACAACAGTTTTGCTGCGTACGTCATTCGGGTCTAGCGTATGTCCTTCTAATTCGGTTTGCAATATCTTATAGAGCCAAATTACCATTGGAGAGAAGCTGGAAATTTTTAAAGAGTGCCTGCCTATATGCTTTTCAGTAGTATAATAAGGTTGGAGTAGAATATTAGAATATTTCCTTAGGATCTGTACGTGTAAATGATGTGTCCACATGTGAGAGAGTACATGGTTATAAGTTTCTCCCCAGATAACACTTTGGTACTGCTGTTCTAAGCAATTGGTTTAGAAGTTTAATTATCAAATTGAAAATTTTTAAATTAATTATTCTTCCCAAAAGGAATTTTTAACACTATACTCTGTTATCGCAGTGTTTTTGATTGGGTGTTGTGCATCCAATGAGATTCAAATAATCCCACTTGCTGCACACTCAAAGAGTGCTTTTTAAATAATGTGTTTTTATTTTTACATTCTCTATATGACCTTCAAGTGAAGGTTAATTACTCTTATTATATTCCCCAACCTTCCATTCATTTGCCAATTGCACGTTATGGGTGTGGTCAAATGTGGGAGTGGCCAATGGTTTTTGCCAGCATTCATTTTTTCCATTCAGTATAGTAATTCCAATCTGCATGGACAATAGAGTCATATGTGTAGAACCAATGGTAGAACAGAAGAAAATATGTATAGTGGTGTTCAGGTCAAGGTTGCACTATTTTCCTATTGGAATGTTTGCATGGACAATAGAAAACTGGTGCAACCTTGAGTTGAACACCACTATAATTATTTGTACATTAGGGCTTTTGTAACTGCACTGCATATTACTTTTTATTTACTGTTATTAGAAACTTATTAAGAAAGCCAGTCTCCATTATGTGATTCCACATTCAAGAGTGCACTGACTCCCTGCAGCTTTTAGTCCGAAACCCCCCAAAAATATTTCAGGTTACTAAAATATTATTATTATACAAATATAACAAGGAATAAATGGAAATAAGTACAAGTATTTTTTAATATAATTGTTATCCAATATTTTGCACATATCATGTTTCAACTAAAAATGACCCAAATTCAGATATTTTTCATTCTGTGACGTCACACTTCCTGGCCTAATTCTTCCATAAAAAGTAGTGCATATGCTCCTAATTACTTTTGGCAAGCTTTTGGCCAATAGCAAGTCTTCCTATATACCAACCTCAGTTTATAAATACTATTTCCTATAATTCAAAGATCAGTTATGTCTGTTGAACATGTTCATATTATGATGGCTAGCCTTCTGATTGGCTGCCAGTTTAATTAGCGTTCTTCCACAGTGCATTCTTGATTGTGGATGCATTATACCAAAGTCAGGCTTGATTACTATATAGTAGTACCAGCTTTTTAAACAATAAATTTCAATTGTAACTATGAGCAACTCTGGTGGGTGTTGTCATATGGCGGCCATTACGCCAGTCAGTATGATCTACGTGGGTTATATATATGGGCTGACTGGTGTAATGGCGGCCAAGCAACTCTTACCAGATTTGTGGTTAGATGGCATATATAAATAGATATGGGGAATTAAGAAAGAATGAAAGGAAGGAATGGCTTTTGAAGTAGAAGAGGTTGTATACTTAATTCAGTGTATAGGTTTATCGTGTTAATGCGAATTAAGATCTCTTAAAAAAGGGGAAAAAAGTGTATAAATAATTGGAATGCAGGAGGAGGAGGTGTTTTACTATATAAGTGTGGCAGGGGAGGGTTGAAGAAGGAGAAGAAGAAGGAGATGAAGATGTAGAAAAAACAGCTAGGACGTTCGTAAACGTCGTATCTAGCCAAGTAGAAATCAGAGGTCACATGACCAGTTTACATAATACCAACGTGTGATTCCATAACCTTCTGTATAACGTTATCAGATATCGATTTAAAAAAAATGGCCGATGAAGGGGCGGAGCCGGTGATACTAAAAAAGAAAAAGAAAAAAACACCTGCACGAGGACCGAGTATATAGTTATAATTTGCCGATAGATCTCTATTTTTCAATGTTCTTCAGAGTTAATTAATTAATAACGACTTAATTAAGGATTAAAATGATAATAATTGTTGCCGGCCCCCAGCCCAAAGTCGTATGAATTTAATAGGATTACTTATAATAAGAAAAAAGACGTACTATAAATGGTACTAACTTATATAAGGCAGGATTAGGCGGACTAGGCACGTAACCTGTCTAGGTCGAGAGTATTTTGCGTTTGTGTACATGATGTTCGTTAAATTGGCACTGTTGAAGCTCAGAAAACGTAATAAACACCAATAAATTAGACCCAATAGATCGAAAGATGCTCTTTCATTTGAGCTATAGTTTGTTTCTGTGCGTTTCACATAAACTTCTCAAAAAATTCGCAAATATAAGCAACTTTTCTACAATTTCATCAGCGGTACACTTTGAGTCATATACTTCCTAGACTACATAAAATCTCTAAGCATGTGAATTTTCTACATGTTATTCCGCACAGCACTGCGTCCCCGGATTTTTGATATCTTTAATAGTTTTTGAGTTATGAGTGAAAAATCATTTGACAATTTGTGAAGCGCGTTTTTACTCATAACTCAAAAACTATTAAAGGTATAATAATTCCGGCGACACAGTGCTGTGCGGAATAACATGTAGAAAATTCACATGCTTAGAGATTTAGATTATGTAGTCTAGAAATGTTACCAGGTGTACCATACTGCTGCAAAAATTGAAAAAATTGGTTATATTTGCAAATTTTTTGCAAAGTTTCTGTGAAACGCACATAAACAAATTATCTTTCGATCTATTAGGTCTAATTTATTGGTGTTTATTACATTTTCTGGTCTTCAACAGTGCCAATTTAACGAACATAATGTACACAAACACAAAATAATCTCGACCTAGACACGTTACTCGCCTCGTCCGCCTAGTCCCACCTTAATGAATT
Organism: Glomeris marginata; assembly: GCA_034696005.1. Lineage (NCBI taxonomy): Eukaryota > Metazoa > Arthropoda > Diplopoda > Glomerida > Glomeridae > Glomeris > Glomeris marginata. The sequence continues at coordinate 14,196 of JAQFZQ010000507.1, read as the reverse complement.
ATATACAAATAAGAAGAAGAATTTAAAGGTGTAGTTGTTCTCTCACTCCCTTATTATATTAACAAGATTTGATTATAATTATAGTTTAAGTGTGTCGTTTATCGAATATTCCTTCTCCTCCGACAAACAAAAAAACAAACATTGGTTTATATAAATAATTGTACAGATGTAGTGTACATACACATATATTGTGGATTGCAATTCTTTTCTAAGATTGTATTCATATCCGAGTGTAAAATTCCTGTGAGTTGTTCTGTGCAGCATATGTATGCTGAGTAGGTAAATTTCGCTAGTTGACTGTAGATGGACATTATTATTTTATTTTTCTTTTCAGTTTCTTATTTATTTTTTTCTTTGATTTTTTTTTTGAAAGATGGTCAGCATCGAAAAAGGTGTTCAGTATTGCTGTTCGGATTTGGGCATTTGAGTAAGCTTTTTATATTTTTCCTCCGCCGTATTTCTCTTTATAAACTATATTTATTTGTAATTAATTAATTTATATAATATAGTATGTACTTACCTAAGTTACATACATATGTGACCGTTTTTAATTTCAATTATCTTTCTCTCCCTCTCATTGTAATTCTTATACCGTTACAATTAAGCTAAATATTAACAATAGTCTTCGGTCTATGCGAGAAACATGATAAAAACCAAGCTACTATACCCCATCCCAACCAAACATTTCTTGATTTCAATAAAGTAGGCGGCACTTTTTGTACAGTTTTGGCAACAACAGGCGTGCGAATATTTTTTTTTTCCACTGGTTGTAAATATCATTTTTTGCCATTTATTTCTCGGTCTATATAAGATAACTCCGCTTTTGACCGTTGAGCGGCGCGCAGTTTCAGTTCTTACCATGGACAGCGTATATATAATATATTCCATTTCAGAAATAAAAATAAATCCGTTGACTAAAATCATTATCTCAATTTCATATTACAGTGCATTTGTTTTACAGTCAACTCAGCTGGGAGTCACCATTTTGTTTGGCTTGATTATAAAGGAATTCCAAAATGGTGCTGCGATAATCAAAATGGCGGTCAGAGAGTTTATCTACACCCGGCAGAAAACTACGTTCGAATTGGATATTTTACAATTTTCAAAATGGCGGCCGAGATACTCAAAAAGGCGGCTGGGGAATTTATGAGCACCCTGCAGAGTCCGGCAGTCCACAGAGTCCCAAGAGTCCGCAGAGTCCCGAGAGTCCGCAGAGTCTGCAGAGTCCCGAGAGTCCGGCAGTCCGGTTAGCGTAATTGATTCCCATGGTCCAAATGCCATGAGCCCAATGGCCCCAATCCAGTTCAATGGGCCTAACAAGTTGTTCAATTAGCCCAATGGGCCTAACAAGTTGTTCAATTAGCCCAATGGGCCTAATACAGTCCAATTCTAACAGATTCAAATGGCCCAACGGAATCCAAAGGGCTCGTTGGTCCCAATGGAGTCCAAAGGGCCAGTTGGTCCCAATGGAGTCCAAAGGGCCCCTGGTCCCAATGGAATCCAAAGGGCCCGTTTGCCCCAATGAAATCCAAAGGGCTCTTTGGTCCCAATTAAATCCAAAGGGCCTTTGGTCCCAATTGAATCCAAAGGGCCTTTGGTCCCAATTGAATACAAAGGGCCTATTGGACCCAATAGAATACAAAGGGCCCAATTGCGCTAATGTAAACAAAAGGGCCTCATGCAATCCAAAGGGCCTATTGGTCTCAATCATTCTAAACTCTCAATGAAGATCAGGCATCAAGATGGCGTCTAAATCTGAATTGGCCATACTCTGTATATCAAGGGCACGCGCAGTTATGGAGGCGGGGCTTTACTGCGTTTCTACTAGCCAATCGCAAGTTCGCAACTGCAGATCGGTTTGTAATAACGAAATGGCGCCGATTCAGGCGAAAGGACGTCAAGCGGTTCCTACTTATCAAGAAATATTGGCGGAGGTAATAAGAAATGAACAATTGCTGCCATTTTTACGTTTAATATTAGAAGTAGCGGTGTTTAATTAATTGTTGTATTGGTGTAGCCGGTTCAAGGAGCGACAATAGTGGTCATCCATGCTGGCTCTTTAAATTTGAGGATTGGCAGATCATGTGATACTTTCCCTCACACTGTGCCCCATTTGATTGCCAGACGAAAAAGGAGGACACCATATTCCCAACAGAACATTGCAGACAAATCATCTGTTCTTGTACCAACTGTTAAAGTGGTCAGTGATTGATATATTTCCGATTATTCAAATGCTATAATTAAAGTTGCTTTAAAATATAATATTATATACACATTTTATTTGAAATTTCGCAGGGAAAAGATGTGATTGTTGGAATGGAAAGCACAGTTTCATCTCTATTGAATATCCTCCAATCATGTATTACTTCAGAGGGCAGTGCAAGATATGCAACACCACCTCAACAAGTTAATTAAGGGCACAAAATATTAATTTCAATTAAATTATACATATATACTTAAAGCCACATTTTTCTCATTTGATCCAATCCAGATTATGCAGTTGAATCGACAAGTGAGACCTCGAATGCTGGACACATTTTGTGAGGAACAATGGACTGAAATGGATTCTGGAATGGATTATGTAATTGGGGATGAGGTGAGAGACCATCAACAAGGACACTTAATTTATACCCACAACAATTACAAACCATAATTTCTTTGCAGGCTCTTTACCTGAATCCAAATGAAAAGTTTACTTTTCACTGGCCTATTTCACGCGGTCAACTGAATCTTCATTCCGGCATTGGTGGTTCAATGACAGCTGTTCTGCAGGATATAGAAGTAATATGGGGTACAGCCATCCAGAGGTATCTCGATATCCCCCTCAAGGATTTCAAGGTTTGCAAGTAGCTTGGTGGCCATTTGTGATTTTGATAAATAAACCAGAACACCTTTTACCTTTACTTTTCAGCATTATCGCGCAGTGTTAGTTGTACCGGACATTTTGAACCGGCAGCACGTGAAAGAGATGGTGAACGTATTACTGGTTAGACTTGGATTTGGAGGTTGTTTTGTGACACAGGTTTGTTGAATTGAGTTTGTGTGATAATATAGCAGAACTTTACATGTCTGAATATGATATATGATACACACAGGAAGCAGTTTGTGCTACTTTTGGTGCTGGGCTAAGTTACGCGTGTGTGGTGGATGTCGGTGATCAGAAGTCAAGCGTGTGTTGCGTAGAAGATGGAATTTCGCTTCGAAATACAAAGTTAGTTAGACTGGGATTTATTAAAGGTGAACTGACAGGGTAAATTTCTTGCAACCGATTTCTCTGAAAAATTTCCTATGCATGAACAACATGTATTTGCATATGTCCAATTTTTTTCTGATTTTTCCACCGATTCGTTTTTTTAATAAAAATTCGCAAAAGTTTTCACTGTCAAAATTTACATCCGGGACAGTGTGTATGGCATGCCGCTTGCACCAAAACCTGCTAAATGCCTACTGGCTATATACAGGTAGCTTCCCCATGGCTTCCCCACTGCATATGCTAGAACAAACTCTCCATACTAGAATTTTTCCCCTCCTAGCCTCTCTGCACAAGCCCAAAAACACACAAACTTCAATCGGTTAAAACTCTTTTAATAAATTTTTAAAAAAGAAAAGAAATGAACTCATAGTTTTAATTTTAATCACACTTTCTACAGTCCGAATATCATGGGGTGTTACAAAACCATGTCAGTTCACCTTTAAGTGAAATGGGATTTTCTGCTACATACACAATATTAAATTACACCTGTATTTTCAGACTCTGTATGGAGTATGGCGGGTCGGACATAACTCAGTTATTTTACTGGCTGGTAAAAAAGTGTAATTTTCCTTACGCAAATTGCAACCCCGGCAATTGCATGGATAGCCTTTTACTGCAGGAATTAAAGGAAATGATGTGCCATGTCAATTTGGTATTTAAATTAACACATACATTACTATTAACAACCCAATGTACATTAGAGATACATAATTCGTTTAAAATTTGAAGGATATCTGCGGCCCTCATGCCAGATCATTCCACGTCAAATGTCCCGGCAAACCTGAAATTCTTTACAACATGCACCTTGGAGACGAGTGCATGGTTGCACCTCTTGGCCTCTTCAATCCAGACCTATTTGGACTGACCGGTGCTAAACTTACCCGTACGCAGACTAGATCAAAAGGTGATCCGGAAGACCCTCACGATGACATTTACCTGCAGGAGACTAGCCAGGTGTAGATTAAAGTTTTGTCTTGTTCAATGATTCATTTCAAGGTTTTAATGTTTATATTTTGAAATTGCACGGACAGCGAAGGGGTGCGCGAGAGAATTTGTTGGAAACCGGGGCCTTCAACACTGATGCCATAGGTCAACTGGAGGATGGACAACTGCCAGGATCACAAATGGATGATGATATTGACCCTGTAGATGTACCTGTACCTCTGACGTCAAAGGAAACGGAGAAGGAGTTTCAATGTGATCAACTTCTTAGCATAGATCAGGCCATTTTACAAAGCATCGACCGTTGCCGTAAGTTAATAAATAAGTCAACCACACGCTATAGCAGCCTTCAGTATAAGAGCTTGCTTCAGTAAGAGGTAGTTTCCTTTAGCCGAAGTTTCTTGCAGAAGAACCTCTCTTATAAGAAACTTTCTTGACTTTTATGACAAAGTTTATAAATTGTTAAGAAACCAGTAATATTTCATTTTCCAAATCAAGGTTTACTCTGTTGTATTTGTCGATTGACCCTTCAGTTGACAATATCAGGGGTCCAAAAACCGGTTTTAAGGAGTGGATCAGTTGCTATAGTAACAGATGTTTCCTATATCCAAATTTACTGAAAGTTAGGTAATTTTTATTGAAAATCTTATTCTGATGGCGGGCCAATATCCGAGTTGATTATAAGCGAGGTTCACTGTATTCTTGTCTGTATATTGCAGTAAAAATCCCAAAAAATCAATTTATAACTTTGTCCAAAAGTTGGTACTGCAGCACATGATAAGAGACAATACTTTTGGCCACAATTGTACAATGTTTTTAGATAACATTATACCTAAATTCTGTTTCAATTAAGCAATGGAGTGTTTTCTTGCTCCCTATTGGCAGTTAGTAAAGGAAGCCACTCCTATTTCTTTACTGAGCAAGACTGTACTATGGCAGATTACGTATAGGCCTATACACATATAAAATTGTAATGCAGCCATTTTTATCATGTAGAATCAGATGAAGTGAAGAGAAAGATGTACAGCTGCATCTTGGTCGTGGGTGGAGGAATGATGTTTTCTGGCATCCACACTTGGCTCCAAAACCGGTTACGAATGCAGATCCCGGTCATTTACAGATCCGAGCAGATGGACATTGTCACGCGAGCCAAGGATTTGGATCCGAGGATCCTTACGTGGAAGGGTGCTGCCATTATGAGCTGCTTGGATTCCGCTCAGGAACTTTGGATCAGGAATACAGACTGGATTAAGGAAGGTGTGCGCATTCTGCGTGAAAGGGCACCATTTTCTTGGTGAGATGCAAATGTCCAAATGTTTCTGATTTCAAAGTTATTCTTCCTTTGTGATGAAACGGGATGGCTTGAGAACAAATGCAAACCATGGTCATTGAAGAACTAGTACATTTGAAGATAGTACTCTATGCTATTAGAATGAAATTTATTTCAAATTCACATTGTACAATAGTTCAGAAAACATGGGACATGGTCATTGCAGCGCTGTTTTCCACGCGTCACTGGAAGGTGCGGTAGGTTGCACCCATCCCATTGGAATGCTGCTGCCACCACCATCCTGATGATCACCCGTAGAAGCCCAAATATCCCATTCATGTCTGAATAGGGTATACAAAATTAAATTAATATAAATATCCCAATACTGAAATGAACATTTGCAACATTGAGTGAATGGTGCTGCTTCAACAGCTGGAAAATGTGTTGTCACTTGTACTAATTTTATTTATGTTGTCTGAAACATTGTCCTTGACCAGTGTTTGTAATTATTAATTATCAAACATGATTATTAATTTGGAAAATCGTTTTAAAAACCAAAGATTGTCATGGAATTCCTGGAAAAGTAGTTGAATTTGAAATTGTCATGTAAAAACAGCAAAATTTGATTACCATACATTTTCTAATAAAAACTAGTCCAATTGAAGTCCGGTTTCCAATTGAAGCCGGGTCATTTTGACCTGACAATGATTAAAAGCCAGTTTACCAAAATTTATATACTTTCATACCCGGTAATACTGTTGTAAATTTGATTCTGTTTGCAATATTTGGTCACTGATTTTCAGTACGAATAAATAAAACCTGTCTCTAATAGAAGCAGTGTTTCTATTAGAAGCCTGGTCTGAAAATCCAAAATTTGAATAGAAGCCCGGGATTCTATAAGAAAATTACGGTATTTTTGAATTGGTTCACATTGCATTAAATTATATTATATTATAAAGTTATTGAAGAATTAAGGTCTTACAAGTGTAATTTTATATTTTCTATAATTTGGTATAAACTCTGCTATGATGAAAAATGGGAAAACTTTTGCCACAATACATTCATACCAATGTTACGCACGCAATGAAATAAAGCGTAGAACTCTGAAATAACCTGATAGCTAGAAAAGCTTCCATGTTGTCAATGCATGGTCTAGGATTTTGAATATATGGGTATTTGCAATACTCATCTGAAAGATAAAAGTATTCTATATAGTGTTCCATCCATAAAACATCACAACTTGTATCCGATGAAAAAGAAATGCAGACACATACCGTAATCTCCATATAAGTTTGCACAGTATTTGGTGAAAAGAATATCTCTCTTCCTTTCTGCAGATTCCCTCCACTTTTCTATTCTTTTGTCTTCAGTCTTCTGCTGCTCACTTTCCAGTATAACTTGCAAAGCACGTTCTTCCGCGTTGTAATCCCGCTCTCTGGTTTCTAACATTTCTTGCAATTGTTGTGCGGTGTTCTCAAAGTGTTCATCTTTGGATTGTGGAATGTGTTCTGTGTAAAAACATTAACTTTATATTTATATATCTATTGGGATAATTGAAAAGTAAGTGGAATTATTAACCATTGCCGGAAAGGTTCTTGCGAGAATCTCGGAGTCTTTTCAAAGCGGTTATTATTTCAAGATTCCTTCCATTTTCTAATTTCTTTCTCCTCACTTCGGCCAAGATGGAGTCTGCTTCCTTTTTCATCTCCCTCTCCTATTTATTAAATATTTATATTACAAACATAAAAGGTGTTCCTAGCCTACAATAAGCCTTTTCACCCTTTGCCACTGTCTATTCTTTTGCAGTATAGATTCCCGCCAACTTTCTATTTTCTCATGTAATTTATCTCGGTTCCTTGACTGAATTTCTTGCTGTACTAGTTTCTCTCTCCTCTGTATTGTTGAACGCAACTGCCAGAATGTAATAATTTCAGTTAATATAACACTAAACTTGATTAATTGAACAAAAGTTCTTCGCGTACCCTGCGTCGTGTGACAGATTTCATTTTGGCAAGAGTTGCGGATACATTGGAAGCCTCAAAAAATCTTGTTTGGCTTTCATGTAATTTCACCTATTAAAATGGAAGAATTTGACATTAGTTTTGATAATGAGAGCACCCAACTGAAAATAGTTACCTTAATATCAGAAGCAAGTTTTGCATTTTTCATCCATTCATCTGTGTCCAATGTTGTGTTTGCCAACTTGTCATAAACAAGTTGCAGACTGTTCACTAAAGATAAGATTTCACGTACATCTTTTTGTATGTTGCCTAATGATGGTGTCACCTGTTTAATAATTTCATTATGTACTGTTAGAAAGTTCCAAACAAGATTTTTACGCTCAAATTTTCTTTACTGAACTATAGGGATATATGGAACATACTGGCGGCATTCAATCCATTCAATCTATTATTAAAGTTAGGTGATAATTAAAGGAGAAGTATCATGGCAATTTATCATATTTTCAATTATCTTCAAAGCTTTTCTAAAGTGTTATTGTGATATTTCGTATACTTTTTGAAAGCCTGGGAATTTTCTAAACAATAGTTCAGCCGGAAAAAATTCACAATTCTCGATATCACACCGTTAATAATTTTTTTAAAAATATTTCAAAGGAACTCATAGTTTTAATTTTCTCTTTCTTTTCAACAGTTTTAAAGGCATGGCTTGGAACAAAACCATCATACTTCTCCTTTAAGTTTTAATGTTTGGCTTAATTCTCTATAATAATGATATATTATAAACTGGTTTAATTGTTTAGGTTAAATTGAATGCGACCAATTACGTAATGAATAAATGAATTCAAACCTTTTGTTTTCGTTTTCGACCTTTGATAAACGCATTATTTAGTGCTGGAACATTTTCTCCGCCTAAATTGGGTAAATTGGCACGAAATTCAAAATTTGTAAATGACATTTGGGGCCATTCTGTTCCTGCATTGTGTAAAAATGGCCGATTGTAGAAACCAGGAGAAGATGACATAGACTGCATGTCTTCTCTGTGCGTTAAAAATACAAATTATTGCATAAATAAACAACATTTAATCTTATGTTTTAAGAAAGAACGTCATTACCAAGCTAATGTTGCTTCCTTTCGAACAAAGTTGGCATCATTTTGAGTTTTTTTGACATCAGCGGCGTTCCATACTGAGATCGAACCAATCATAGCTGTCGACAGGTTTGCCATACTTTGTACGGAAGCGTACGGAAGTGGCTAGAAAGTAACGGCGCTCCGTTTTAGAGTGTTCTCCGTGCGTTTTCTCCAAAGTTTTCTCACTGTTTCCGGCTGTTTCGCTCGTCCATTTTTGAATCATGGAGACGATTATTAATTGATTTGAAGTTTTTTGAGTGGAAAATTCGGAAAATTGAACGCGATGAGCGAGCACAAGGAAGATATTTCGTCTTCGGGAACAACAACGACGACGACTGCCGAATGGCAACCGAATGAAAGGTTACTCGCAGCACTCATTGAAATGGGAATCAACGGTGAAGTTGCTCGCCAAGTAAATATATTTTTACATAATTAATGAATTAAATTGTATATTTCAAAGTTGTTTATTTCATTTGCATTATTGTTTCGTATTTACAGGCACTTTTTTGCACTGGTAACGAGTCTGCAGATTTGGCAGCAGCATGGATTCTGGAAAGTGGAGACGGTCTTCAGGTTTCAATACATTTCTTTTAATACTACATCCAATAATTCATATAATATATCTTGATGGTATATATTAGGGAGGAATTTGCGCAGCACAGAGGACACAGGAAACAGGTTACGATATGTACAAAATGGTGTTTGTGGTAAATATGGAACTGCAGATGGGTGCAGGCAAAATTGCAGCGCAAGTTGCCCATGCCACATTAGGATTACATAGGATCATGCTGCAAGATGAAACTAAGTATGGGGAAATGCTGCTGGACTGGGAAGCTTTTGGGCAAGTCGTGTATCTTACTATTTTGGCACCTTTAATGGAAATAATAGTATGTACTAAAATATATTGCTGTGCACAATAGGGAAACGAAAATTGTACTGCGCGGTGACAACACATCACATTTGGTGGATCTAGAAAAGAAATCACTATCTATGGGAATGCCTACTTACTTGGTACACGATGCTGGCAAAACGCAAGTTAGTATCACTAGATTTTAAACAATTTCTTTCACCATATAATATATACACATTTATGTCCTTAAAGGTGAAATGACATGGTTTTGTAAGGTACCCTGAAACTTAAAGGTGAATTGACAACCTTGGTTAAAATTGTCGACACCAATTGCAACCAGAATTTAATGATAAGCTCACACTAAGTTTTTTAAATTTCGCTGAAATTTTGAGATTTTTTAATGCAGTAGCTTTTTTACAAAAAAATACAACAGTTTTGCCAGCGGGAGGATCACATCCTCCCGTTCATGTTGATCTTTTTCCTTAAACTTGCAATTATCTTCATTATGTGCTTGCTGCGGAGCAAACAACATGGCGGCTGGCTGGCCACACCCAAAATACATGATTATTTATCGTTTTTACGCAAGTTATGGTGCAGCAGGTGCCTCATACGTGGTGTGCAACTCACTGCGCATGCTCAGAAAATTCAAAAACAATGAAACTCCTTTAGCTCATAACTTTCTTTTCACTATATATATTGAGAAACGGATTTCACCAATGACATTAGCGATATTGACTACATTTTATTGTGAAATCAAAAGAGTAGCATGCAAAACCTTGTCAGTTCACCTTTAACCTTTACAAAAAATAGCAAGTGTTGAAACAAAATCTCTGTGGAAATTAGTAAAAAAGTTATTTACATTTAAAGCAAATTTGTTTAAGGGTACCTCACAAAACCGTGTCATTTAACCTTTATGTAATTAATTATTCTAAGTCCTAATATTATAATATAGTTCGAATTAAGTTTGACTTAAAATATTCCTGCAAACACATTAATAATTTTAAATTATTGCAAATTTCGATATTTTTCCATGACCTTTCCAATAAATCTGGGAATTCCATGATATTATACTGATAGATACTGGAATTTTTTGTTGTCCTTGAAATCCTGGAATTGTTTTCATTTATCCTGGAAAATGAAATGATTTAAATTGACACTTTGCATATAATTTCGTTTATAAATTGATTTGTTTCTTTTGAAATTTGATGGTTCATTCCACTTATTCATCAGTTTTTAAGGGATTAATATAATTTGTTTTGTAACTATCTTTCACTTTATGTATTTTGTGTCCTGGAAAAAGTTATAAATATCCTTGAAAATACTGGAATTTTGAAATGAAAGTTTAGTAGACACCGCGCAACCAAATATACAAAATATATTAATTTAATTTTTACACAGATTCCAGAAGGATCAACAACAGTTTTATCTATCATGGGCCGTGTTGATTTGGTAGATGAAGTTACAGGAAAATTGAAATTATTGTAAATAAAGCCCTGTGCATCACGTATCACATGCTTTATTCTTTAATTTTTGTACATTTTGTTTTTAAAGAACAAAGACAAATAACATACAATAAAAGTAATAGAATTAAACTAGTTTGATATTCTTCAATGTTTCGATTACAGGCTTTATGTCTTCGAAACAAAGTTGAATATTTTGAAGAATGTCGTGTTGCGATGTCCGATGTGATTCTAAAATCTCTTTCAATTCAACACTCCTCAAAGCAGCCCTATAAAATATATTACAACAATCATGTCAATTAATATTCTAGTTGAATTAGTTTAAATAATACCAGTTGCACTTACAGATGCAGCAAAATTAAACATAATAGACGCCATTCATTCAGCCGGAAACTTATGTTGTGCGCGGAGAACCTGAAATTTAAATTTTAAAATGAATGGCACAAAATAAATAAATAAATGAATGAATATATAAGTAAAATAAAAAGATATTTACCTGAATGTTTGAAGGAAAGGTTTGATATTGTCTAAAATGACAGTTGAAGGTATTCCCAATTCAATTGCAAGTCTTGCACACCTATAAATTTACATGTTATTAATTCCACATTAAGCAAATATTTAATATTTCTATACCAAAAATTATAATTATTATTAATTATTCTGGGAATAACTCTGGTATAGAAAGGGTTATTATTAGAGGTTAATGTAAATTTTCTAACACTTTGTTTAATTTGTCAAACACAATGGATCTCCTTATCGCAATGTGGGCTTCGGGATTCGTACTTCCAGCTTCATCTGTTGTTGACTGTAAATTTAAAAGAATATTTAAAAAGTTTATAGGGTGGATATATAATGATCACAAATAATTTAAATTGAAAACACAAGAAATTTGAATTTACTTCATTTCTCCGGCTTTCTTCCGGAGAAGGATGAAGAATATTCTGGCCAATATGTTGTAAACTTTCACTTGTCATCCATTCTTGGAGAGCATTTTGAACTTTCTGCAACATATTGTTTGGAATTATACTTGTCTCTGTTTTCTGGGGCAATTTAAATTTCCCATCTGCAATTAATAAATGTGATATTTTATCACGCGGTGAAATTTCCATTTCGGGTTAATTATCAAATACCGTGCAATTACCAATGCCAGAGTTTGTTTCATTATTTTCTAATTCAACTTTTTCTGGTAAATTCTTCTCCAAAATTGTTATCTGTCTTGAGGGTTCAACATCATTTGGTAACAAGGAATGTCCTTGTGAAATTCCAGTCATGTGTACGCTATTATCATCATCTTTTTCTTTTCCCATGACCAAATTCACACTTTTATTGTCATTTATTATAATTTCATCGCCTATGATGCCACTGAAAATATATAATTATAATGTTATATTAGAGTTTGGTCATGTGACTTATAATTGTCATATACTATTTTAATGATTTTTGTATTTATAAATGCAAAAATTATTAAAATATGATTTTGGTTTAAAATTAAATGCATTTTTGTTTTGTCATACAATCATATATTTTTAAAGGAAATAATATATATAAATTTGTTATTATTTTTCTTTAAATAGTTTTTATAGTTTGTAATTAGTTTACACTCCCACCGCTCGATGGCGGTGGCGCCACCGTCAATTCTAAAAATATCAATATGCAAAACAGTTTATTGCAAAACGAAATTTCACCACTTTATCTTTTCATCGTGGGGAAGAAACTTAATCGTGATCGGTCCTTCCGTCTCATGAAGCCAAACAGGACAAGATTTCAGCTGAACTTCGAGGTATTTCGACGATTTAAAACACAATCCACTGCAAAAATTCTGGGAAAAAATGTAAGTTTATTAATTATAATTTTTAGAATTAATTGAACAAAGAAAATTTTTAAATTAACCGATACTTTTCTATCTGTTATGTCGTATACTTTATTCAATCGTGTAGAAATCCGGTATTTTTGGCGTGGAACTCGGGCCTAATATGGTGATAAAAATTATTTGTGATAAATACAGTTATTACAAATAAATTTGTAATTTTAAGATTTTTAAAATTCTCGTATAATTTACCAATATTACACGTACAAGATTAAGACTCTTGGCACACAATGGATATCCGCATATCGACGAAATAGACCTCTCAGTCACCACATCATTGTAAAAAGTTTGATTCAAATATTTGCACTGAAAAAAGATAAAGAAATCGAGTCAAAAGTTTCCCACGCAACATTGTTGCGTGAAAAAGCTTGCAGCGCAATATTGCGTCACGTGACGCTAGTTAACGTGCGGCTCGTGCAACAATATATTGCATGAAACTGAAACAGTCGCAATAAAGTTGCACGAAATTGGTTTATTACACATTCAGTGAGAAGATCAATTGTAATTTCTGTTTCCGTTAGCTTGATTACTGCTTGCACTGCTGCAGCTTGATAATATTTCTTTTTATCATCAGAAATGTTGTTGCTTTTCGGATCCCTAAATAATAATATTTCGGAAAATGGCAGATTAATTCGATATTTTGCTTGCAAGTATTGCGCAAAAATGTGATGTCATACTTATAAAACACGGTGTTGCCCGGACTTCGGTCCATTTGTGCAAAGTTGTCCTTGAATTTGTTGAATTCAGCTGTGAATCAAAGTCTACTCGCGATCAATCCTCCAAAAACTCGCAGATGGGCCTTCGAAATGCATTTCATATTTCGACCAATCAGGTTGCAGATAGGTATTTAATTATTCGCAGAGAGTATTTGTGCAAGGTGATTTGTGTATGGTGGTGCCACCACTCAGGAAATGCTGGTACTACATATGGTGATTTTCCACTGGCAGAATAACAGAATAATCGAAATGAATAACCGATTTTTACGATTTAATTTTTTAAAGTAAAAATACTTTGTCTACTTGTAAATAACTGATGCAAAGTTAATTACATATGGGATTATGTACATATTCATAATATATTTTTAACAAATTAGAATTGTGAGGATCCTATATGCCAAATTTCCCTAAAATTTACATAACCTCAGGAATTTTGGTCTGACTTATGAAAAAAGTGCCCCATTTGACAGGTTTTCAGCAATTTTGTCCTCAAAAATCATGGTCCTTGGTCGCATTTGGCAAGTGGTCCTCTCGCCATGTTAAATGGAGGTCCACGGTCCCAAGAAGCAGGTGGTCCATTAATACGAGTGGTCCTTAAAGGTGAACTGACAGGGTTTTGTAAGGTACCCTGAAAATTGGTTTGTAAGTAGCTATTTGTGTCCCTTATACATTGGCGCAACCAGAAATCCATTACAAATTGAAAAAAAAGTTATACGCTCAGGCGTGGCTCAGTTGTTCGAAAGTCAGT